>JANIJG010013176.1:14189-27925 GCA_024611175.1 Megaceryle torquata | reverse complement strand
CTCCCCTGCAATGGTGCCAGGGATGGGGCAGCCACCACCTCTCGGGGCAGCCTGGGCCAGGCTCTCCCCACCCTCAGTGTGAAATATTACTGTCTTCTCTCTAGTCTAATTCTCTCCTCTTTTAGTTTAAAACCATCACCCCTTGTTACCCATCTTATCTCGAGGAAGGCTCCACCTTTACGTGTAAAAGGATGAATGATTTTTTTTGTGTGTGTGTGGGGGAAAGATCTCACAGAACAGAACGTAACATCACTTTCTACATACAAAGACTTCCCAAAGCAGTTTTTAGAATTGAATAAGAGTGAGAGGAATTAGATTAGGGCAGGAGGATAGAGAAATTAAAAGCTTTTAGAGGAAAAATATGATTTTCTGTGAAGCGTGAGGAAGCAGCTCTTGGTTGGTGCTGGGCACCTTTTGCTGCCCGTGCAGCCAGGAGGTGTCACAACTTCAATGTGCTGGAGGACTGGAGAAGCTTCATCCACCTGTAGAGATCTGTCAGACCTATGGAAGAGGAAGCTGGGATAAACCACAAACCGTTTAATTTTGGTGTAGTGATGGAAATATCTCTGCTAGGCTCCTGGGGATTAAAAAAAGTCTTTTTTTTCCTCTTGCCAGCACCAAGATAAGAGGCTGAACAGATTTTCTGAAGGCTGAAGCTCCAGCCTGGTTGGGTTGTGTCCAGGGACTGGGGAGTCCCATGGGATGAAGGGGAGTTCAGCAGCTTGGCAGGGCTGAGTCTTTGCCTAAAAGCTCCTGAGGTCGTTGGTAGGTTATTTATAAGCAATCAGAAATCAGGAGTGATTTGCTGTTACTGAGAGATGCTAATTCAGATTCTAGAGGGGATTCATTAGCTGAAATGGCTTTACTGTGTGCGAGTTGATAACAGCCTCTGGGTGCAGCTCTTCTGGCTTCAGAGGGGTGTCTGATGGCTTTGGGAGCAGGAAGGAGCCTGAAATAGAAGCAGTTTGGTACCAAACGGTTCTCTGAGCCCTCCTTGTGGT
Source organism: Megaceryle torquata (assembly GCA_024611175.1). Classification (NCBI taxonomy): domain Eukaryota; kingdom Metazoa; phylum Chordata; class Aves; order Coraciiformes; family Cerylidae; genus Megaceryle; species Megaceryle torquata. Next base: position 26,924 of record JANIJG010013176.1, on the reverse strand, counting down.
ATTTTTCCCCTCGATGTCTTCCTGTGGAGTCTCCCACATGGCCCTCGGAGCGAATCCTCTTCCCCAGAGGGGATGTTTCCCTTTCAAAGCCAAACTCTTTTTATACCACTTCCCCCCCCCCCCAGTGTCACTGCAGGGCTGTGGAGCTTGCAGGAGGCAGAACCACCAGCCAGGAACCAGCTCTTAGCCGTTTGGGACAGTGCAAGACAAGGACAGAAAAATACATCAAGTAATAAAATAAATAGGCAGCAGGGGCTACAAATCGTTCTGTTCCTTTTGGCAGAGGAGTTCACTATTGAAGAAAATTGGGCAATCACTGTCGCTGCCAGCAGTACGGCGCTTTTGGATGGACAAGGTGGCAGAGCTAATTCTCAATCCTGCTGGGATGGAGAAAGCTGTAAATTACAACAGGTAGAAAATGCCAGAATAGAGAGATGAATGGGGGGGGGGAATTGGTTTCTTCCCTTGAAAGATTTCTAGTGATATGAAAGAGGCCTAGTTCTGAGCTAAAAAAGGACCAACCATCCTACTTGTATTTCACGAGTGCTCGCTCAGTGTTGGCACAAAAAATGTAAGCAGCTGTTATTGCTGATATACACTTGAGAAAGGAGCAGAAAACCCTCTCTGCCTTTCTTTTCCCCCTTCCAGTTCTTTCCCAGTGTGTAGCTGGTTTCACCAGCCCCATGGTATGATCAGCTCATTAATCAGCCCCTGCTGGAGATTCTCTGTCATTCACAGAAAGCCTCAAGGAGGAGCAAGGTGGATGTAAAATGGAGCTGTCAGGGGACAGCAGAGCAGAGGGGACATTGTCCTCCATGGAGCTGGGACCTGCCAGGGAGTCTCAGCTCTGCCTGCCATGGCTGGGATGCTCGTAGTGTTTCCTTCCCTTACTGATTCCCTCGTGCCTAGGAATAGGGCTGAGCTTCCATTTAGTGGTGGGTTCTTCTTCTACCCAAATGCCTGGTTTTGTGAAACTTTTAGGAATTTAAGTGGCTGGAGGTCACGACTCCTTTCAACTGGGGCTGATGTTGCACCATGGAAGGATCTGAGTTGTGGAGTGCACAGGGCAGCCCGAGCTGCTCCACCAGCTGAGTGGGCACTGAAGGCTGGTGCTGTGGGATGTGGGGCCAGACTGGGGACCCACCCCTTGTCCCCATGGCTGGTGGTCTGAAAACGAGCCACTGCTTGCTCATGTGTCTGCACCTTCCCTGGCTGCAGCCTGGCTCACTCTGACTGGCAGGGTCTCAGAAATGCTCAGACCTGCAAATAAAATCCCAGCTCCATTTGGCACTTTAAAAATAAATGAGGGGGGGAAACACTCGTGGAAGGGAGAGCGACGCTGTCGGCGCTGGGTTTTGTTTCGCTCAAGCCCTGCCCGATGCGCTGGGGTGCCGAGGCACGCTGGGCTGCCTTTGCTTAGTGTTTGCCAGGCTCTTTAGGAGCTGGATTAGCTTGACATGGATAGAATTATGCCAGCAGGACGATCACTGCTGTGAGGCTTTGTCTGAAATCTGCCTGATGTAAGGGACTGTGGGGAGAGGGGATGGGGCAGGAGTGCGAAGGTGATGGACAGCCCGTCGTACTAATGAGCCTCACAGTATCAAGGGAAGAGTCCATCAGCATTTCAGTTTGGCTGGAGAAGGGTGTGGGGGGGTTGGGGGTGTGTGTGTGTGTGGTCTGATTAATTCCAATGGCTTTTGGCCCATGGACAGCCTCTGATGTAAGCCCAGCTGGAAAGACAGATACCTGGGGACTTTCTGCAGCAGAAATAATTTCCCAGGTTGGGATGCTGTGGAAGCTGAAGCAGTGATTGGTATTCTGAAGCCTTCCCTGCTCCCTTTCCAGGTGAGATCATTCCCAGCCTTGTGCCAACCTTGGATTATGGCTTGGCAGGGTGAAGGGGAGCGGATCCAGCTCGGACATCACTAACAGAAAGGTTCCCTTATTTTAGAACCAGGGTATTTGTTTTGTAAGACATCTAATCTGGTTTTAGAAACACAAAATGGTCAAGAATATCCCATCTCTTTTGGTGATTTGTTTTATTGTTGAATTATCTTGAATATGAATAAAACCTTGGTCCATGTCTGGTCTGACTGTGCCAGTATTCAAACTGCAGGTCTGAAAAGGCTTTGCTGGACTTTTTCCTGCATGGAAAGAAGCAGCATTGCAAAGCAGGTCCAAATGGTTCTTTTCATCCTATGAGTAATTGCACAGTTGTGGTTTGTGCCTCAATGTGTCATTTCCACCCCTTGAATCAGAAGATGTCCCTGGGAGCTGCTGATGGGAGTCTGGCATCCCAGGAGCTGGTGATTGCCCACTTGGGGCAGCAAGAACTAGATGGAGGTGGGAATCACAGGGATGATGTGTCCCATAGAGACCCATTCCTCCAGGAGCATCAGGAATGAAAAGCTGGGTGGAGATAGAAACTTCTTAAAATAATCAAGAAAATAGAAACTAGACACTGGTGATCAGGCTGTAGGTCACCATCTACCAGCCTGGGAAGATGCTCTGGTTTACCCCGGTGGCTCCAGCATGACAGCACTTCCATTTAACCCCTAGCCCTTTGTTTCTTTCTTTCTTCTGCAATAAGCTGAGCTATGTACTGAGAGAAGAACTGTGATGTTTAAAAATACAACAGAATGGATGCACTTCAAAACACATAGTGGGAAATGTGAGAGGCAGCTCTGAAGTGCCTGGAGTCTGGACCCCTCTGGTGCAGCTATGGGCTGGCCAATGCCTCAGGACACTCTTGTGGCTGGGGAATAAAAGGTTTCTCTTTATCTTTGGGTTTGCTGTTTCAAAAGGAGGACAGAATAAGTGCCAGTCAACAAAGCTTTTACCTCCTTGCTTGTTGTGTAACACAGAGATGGTTTGTGATGGAGAAAAGGTGACCTCAGCTGCACCTCAGCTCTGGAGAAGCTGGAATTAAAGCCATGCGAATAGTGGATTAATTTTCCTGCCTTTGGGGGTGGCTCCAGAAGGATCAAGCACTAATTTCATTTGGGGTTCATTTACAAAGGTAGTTTCTCTTAAGTTTAGGTTGTAATGTGAAAAAATAACCTCAGCAAAGAGATGGCTTCTAAAGACCACCATCTTCTGTCCATTACAAACCCTACTGATGAAGAAAATGCCCCTCTGATTTTGTCAGGGTACTTGAGACCTGTGCTGGAAGGATGTTGCTTTACATATCTAGATATTTATTTTCTTGAAGGTGAGTTCACTGCACCACTGACAGGAGGGGTGGTGGGCACTGCACATCCCTGGTGTAGTGAGTCTTGTGAGGGCTGGGGCTTTGCGAGATGCTTCTCTCCTTTCCTCTGCAGTAACCACCATCTTCCCTGAGCTGGTTCAACACCTTTCTCTCCAAAATGCTGCAAAGCCAAGCCCTGCTTGGATCTATATTTATCTTGGGCCTTTGAGTTCCTGTGGAGCATGATAATCCTTCCTGCTGGACTTCTGGGTCCAAACCTCCCACCACTAGTGTCAGCTTTGAGAGTCTTGCACTGAAGGTCTTGCTGTAGGATTAAAAAGTAGTCTGGAAATGATTTTGTTGAAGGCAAGTTATGAGGGGTTGAGTGATGGCAGAAGATGTCTTGAAAGCAGTGTGAATAGTTCAATATAGACACAAATATTAAACTGTCAAGGGGAAGTCTATAGGAAAGACAATCCCTGAATGCTACAAGGAGCAACAGGTAAATATTACATTGCAATAAATTCACTTTAAAAGGATTCTGCCCAATTTAATTCTGACCTTACTTTTAGGCATATGGGGAAATAATTGCTACCAGTCATCAAAACAGAAAACTGTTGGGTTTACACTTTTTTTTTTTCTCTGAGTTTTTAAAAGCAACTTGAGAGTTACTTGTATGGACTTTATCCAGTTTACTTTCCTGGATGCTGAACAGCAGGGACTAGCAGGTGGGTTTTCAAGCTGCAGCGATGCTGTCGGGGCTGCGTGAGGTGATTGTGCTTCCCCCAGCACATTGCAGGTGGTCAGGGTTGTGCTGCTGCACCAAGCACATGAGTTTCACCCTAAAACTGGTAAAGCTGGTTGTTTCAGAGCGCTGTAACTCTGCCTAGTAAATAACTCATTATTAAACTGTGTGATTTCCCATTCCTTTGAGTGCCTGCTGGGGGTCAAGGAGGTTGAAGTGAAAGAAGAAGGTCTCAGGAGGGTGTTGGAAGGATGGGAGCAAAGAGATTGGATTGCACTGAGCCCTACTGCAGGGAGAGCTTTGCTGTGAGAGCATCGGTTCCTGAACCATCCCTTGGGGAGCAGTTCCTTGAAGTCTGGAACTGGGCACTTAAAAACCAGTGAATTTGCTAAGTTCCCGAGCTCTTCTGTTCAGGCTATTTCCAACGTCAGTTTTAAAAGCAGATCTAAAGGATGTCAGAGAAATAAAATGCCTGAAGATGGGCAATGGCTCCGTGGATCAAACAGCCTCACTTTGTGCATCTGCTGGGGCAGTCCCACTGCTCCTGCAGAGCTGCAGCTGCCCAGATGTGGCACATGATCAGGTGAGGCTCTTTCTTTACTGATTGAGGCTTTATCTGCTCATTTGGGGAATTTAAGTGGGTTTTGCTTCATGTTTAGCAATCCAAAATTTTCCTCATCTCCTGCACTGAGCAACAAACATTTATTCATTCTTGGGCTTTGACCTAATTCCTGGCCATAAATATTCCATTTCTGCCATGGAGCAGAGAAGAGATCATAAAGCAGAAGCCCAGATCAAATGACACAGATGCGAAGCAGCCTTTAATTGATTTGCTTTTGTCAGACATAATTAAGTCCTGCATTTCATTGCAGTCCTTGGCTTGGGTTCAGATCTCAAATCTTCGGTGATAAGGAGGATTTTGGCTTCAGATGAGACTGATGGGTTCTTGCAGGAGCTTGCACAGGAGGCAAGGCATTTTATATTGTATTGGCTGAAAGTAAAGCCGGGAGGCACAGCCAAAACCTGGGTTTCTGATTGCGATGCCGTGCCAAGATGTCACTCCTCCTTCTGTGCATCTTGCTTGTGTATTCCTTCCACTTCTGCGAGCATCAGTCGCTCTGCAGTTTGTCAGCTCAGGGTGGGCTCAGCTGCCCATCCTATTTGTCAAAGCTTGAATGCACTTGCTTAAGCACATGCTCACATCTCACCTAATATATATTTGGGTTTTTTTCCTGGATAAGGATGGACTTCAACACGTATCCATGTGCTTCACTGACCTGAGGCCACAGTGCCCCGTGCTGTGTCCACAAAGCCCACACTGAAATACCCATTATATTTTGTTAGGAGCAATAACAGGAATTTAGATTCCTTCATGCTGCTCATTGTCCTCCAGAAATTAACAGCACCTTTTCCCTGATGTTTGAAAGAAAAAAAGGTGGGTTTTTTTTTGTTTGTTTGTTTGTTTGGCTTTTTGTTTATTTGTTTTGTTTTGGTTTTCCCCCAATATAATGGAGGGGCTCCAGCAATGGTTTGAGTGGCAAAACCCAAAGCAGTCCACGTGTTAGCTGGGAAGTAGGGTCCGGCCAGAGCCTCCCAGGAAGGCAGGTGCTGAGTCTTTAAGGAGAGTATCTGGGCCATTGTTGTTAAGAGGCTGAAGATATCCAGGGAGCTTTAGATGTGAAGGCTCCTGTAAGGTTTTCATAACTCCTGGCAAAGGAAAAGGACTTGAAAATCTTCCTTTGCTTTGCTCTCTTTCTGTCTATTGTATTATTTAATCTCACCTTCGCTCAGCGGAGAACTTCTGTGCTGAAAGGAAATGAAATCTCTGCTGTGTTATTATTGCTCTCTGCTTAGATAAATAACATTGTGCTGAATTCAGGGTATTGCTCAGTGGCTTTTACCTTCCCCATGCGCCGCTCTGGGGAAGAGTGGCTCTAGCAGGCGAGAAATGCTCAGAGGTATTGCAGAAAAATCTTTAAATCTCCACCTCTGGAGCTGAATCCCTTAAAAAGTAAACAAAGCTACTGGGTATTTTGGGTGAGAAGGGCTCCAGGAATTAACACCTACCTGAAATACCACAGTAGGATGTGAGTTTTGATTCAGGGGGTTTTAACAGAGGTACCTTGTCTTGTTTTTTTCCTGGTGGGCTGCAAAAGCCTTTTTTTTTTGTTTTCCAAAGGAAATACAGGTTGAATCTCCTGTTCACTGTCAGCAGTAATGCCTGGACATGCAGAGACTTTGGGTTTCACACAGCCCAAAGAATGGGTCGGTTGTTCTGAAAGCAGATAGATCACCAGCTGTGGTACAAAAGGTTCTCCTAGCACAGTTTCCTTTGCCTGCAAAATGAGGACAACAGAGATAGACAAGCGTGAGCCGAGCTTCCCGCTGTGTTGCTCGTCGGGGATGATGTTTGTTGTCCAGCAAGTCTGGATCTCTGATACATGGGAGGATGGGTGGGAGGAAGGACAGGAGATCTGGGGAGACCTTAGATGTGCTGAAGATTAGGAGGGGAAGCTCAGAGTGCAGCATGGAGGTTTGACCTACAACTGAGTCTAGAAGAACTTGAGGATGGAGGGAGAGGAAGGTTGGCTTGGTGTTTGATTGTGGGTGGCTGTGGACTCTGCCCTCTGGTCACCAGCGCTGTGATGGCCACACGCCCTCTACAGAGGTCACAAAGGAGACTTGGCATGGTGGCTGTCAACAGCTGTGGTGCAGTTTTTCAATTGACTGCTGTGTTTGGACCATTTCTATTTCAGGACATCATTGTCTTGGTGGCCCTGCTAGGATCTGAGAGCAGGTTCAGATGGCAAATTCTCCCTGAGGTCTCTGTTTCAACCTTGCCCTCCTGATGGTTGACTGCCAACACTTGGGTCCTTTGCAGATCCTTTGAACTGTGCTGAGAGGTTGGTTGTGTGCGTTGACTCTCTCATCTCTTGCTGCAGAGGGCTGCTTCATGCTCTTTTGAGGCTTCTTTGCTGCTTTTAAGTTGCTTGCAATCTCCTGACTGGTTAGGACCTCAAGAAAGTGTGGAAAAGGATCGGTCTAACTGACCTTTTATTTTTTAATTAAAAAAAAAAAAAAGTGATTTCTCCTTTGGAGAGAGAATGTTATTTTCCATCAAGTATTTCCTTATTCAGATTTAATTTCTGCCCAGGGTAGAAGTTAGAAGTGGCTTAAGACAGGCAGATAGGTAGAGAAACTTAGAGAAACCCACCTCCTGTGAATACCTGTATGCTCAGAAATGTGATGGCAAATTCTGGGAAGCTGAAAAATTGGGAATGACCTGCCTGGGAAGGGAGATTGCCACCTCCAGGAGCAGGGATTGCTTTTGCCTGTAGCTTTGTGAGTTCTCAAGCGTCAATGCTGGAGGAGCGGTGAAGGAGCGTGGATGTGTGTTACCTAACGAACCCAGGGCGGTGGGAGAAGGCTCCTTTGTCCAGATTGGGGTGGACTCTGCTCTTCCAGCTGATGAACTGCAGAAAGAGAACCGTTGTCATTGCAGGGGGCAATGAGGGTGACTTCTGCTGGAATTGCTGTGCAGCCAGCAATTAAAACACCATGAGGGTTTCTCATAATGATAGCTAATAATTTTCTAACACAAAAGGTATTTTGACCAAAACAAAGCCCAAGCCTGTTCTGGATCTGGTTGCTGGACAGGAATTTTGTGGTTGCCTAGGAACCAGTGATCAGAGCCTGATTATGTCCAGTATGGGCTGACAAAGGGCATTTTCATCAGTATTATTGTTTACAGCCATATGGTCCGACAGCAGCTTCCAAGGGGCTGTCTCTCCAGAACTGGAGAAAATTGTGCTTGAAATTGTCCAGAATCTAAAATATAGGCACAAAAGGGGGAATGAACACTGGGAATTTTTAGGTAGAGATCATTACAAGCATCAATGGTTTAAGTGGCAAACCCCAAACCAGTCCATGTGTTAGCTGGGAAGTAGGGTCTGGCCAGAGCCACCCAGGAAGGCAGGTGCTGAGGTCATCATGGACAAGCACCTGGATTTCATCAGAGAGGTGTTGGCTTTGCCTCAAGGCTCTTCCAGATTCAGGAGTGGAGTTAGAGCAGGTATTAGAAAAAAAGAAAAAAACTCATTAGTTTGAAAAAAGAACTAGCCAGCAAGTGATATGTATCAGAAATTATGAAGCTTAGCCAGCTGATGAGGGACAATTATTAAAAGAGCTTGAAATCCGTGGCTATCAAGAGTGAAGATGAAAAAAACCCCTTTAAATATCTTTAAACAGAAAAAAAGAAATAAATGGTGCTACCTGGTGGGTTCATCACTGGATGACAGGGTTCAATCAGCATGATAATATCTGGTCAGTATTTCTTTGTGGCATTTGGAAAGATAAAATGATGTGCTTCATCTCCCTAATGGGAGATAAAACCTTTCCCATTCCGTCTCTAATCATCAGCATAGTAAATTATATCTGTGTTGTCAGGGGGTACACTTAGACATCAGCGTCCATATAACTTGTATCTGAGAGTCTCAGAAGAGCTGGCTCAGAGGATTGAGGTCTGCAGATGGTAATTTTTAATCAAAGACAGAAAAGCTGGGAAAGCGCTGGTTTATATTTTTAAAAGGCTGTCATTATGTCCCAGATAACAACAAGCTGCTAATCCTGCACAAAATAATGGTGTAGGTGAAAGGGAATTCAAAGGCTGAAGCATTAAAGGCTAGAAATAAAAACTAAGGGCTTTATGAAACACAGATTTTCAGAAGAAGTCCGGAGTCATTAACTTAGTCATGGTTATTTGGTAGCATGGAATGGGTGGTGGGAGCTGGGAGATGGCTGGGCTGGGGGATTGTTACCCACCCACTGGGGTCTTTGCTGGGGGACTGGTCATGAGGAGGGCTTGGCATGGACTCCAATGAGGTCCAGCGCTGGCCTTTTCTGGACAAAAAGCCTCTTGCTGTGCTCTTTGTTACAGAATTGACCTTTTTCCTTTTTATTTGTTTATTATTATTTTTTTCAGGAAGTGGTAATCTGTAAGAATTTTGGGTGAGGATGTGATCCAATTGAAAGGAACATTTTAAAAAATAATATTTAAAAAACCCTAAAACAAACAAACAAAGCCAAAAAACCCCCACCAAAAAGCAACAAACCAAAAAACCCAACCTTAAAAACACTGGTGTCGTCTACCCAAGTGGCTGTACTCCATCCAAGGTGGCACTTGGATAAGTTCTCGTTGCCTGACTTAACCCCACTACAAACACATGGATAGCATAGGGTCTGTGTCCAAAGATACCCTCTTTACAGCACCTGGAGCAGAACCACAGAGAGCAGCTTCCAAAGCCACGAAACAGGGTCTTCACCCTTCTGTCTTCCCAAAGATGCTGAGGACTCCATGTAGACAAGAGGGTCAGCTGAAACTCCCAGAGGGCTGGTGGGTTAGGAGATATTTGAACTTGAATGGGCTGGGAAACCACTGCCAGATTTAGAGGGATGAGGCATTTGCCCAAACCTCACTCTTTCTCCCAGCATCACCCTGGCTATTAGCAAGAACCCACAAACAAGCCATGAAGCCCAAAGAGAAACACAAATTCAACCCAAAACAGGACCCAAACTAGTAATTCTTCTTGTGTTTCTGCTCCGTTTGTAACACTCACTTGAAAGGACACAACGCTGCTGTGCAGGACATGTCAGGAGAGCGGGTGAGCACTGGCAGAACTTCTCCAAGTTGCTAGGTGACAGCTGCCCTCAGGGCACGATCCCCCATGACCATCTGCTCCCAGGATGAGTAATGCATCTTGCTTGCATCCATTGGACAAAACCGCTGTCACTCAGGTCTTGACAGTTGAGTCATTCCTGGTGGGAGTAAAGGGTTACATGGGTGGCTAAGAGAGGCTCCTGTGCCACCCTGGAGGTGCTCAGCCCTCTGATCAAACCTCTCCTTCCAGGCTGGGGTTGGCCTCGGGGAGCATCCTGGTCACCTGCCACCCCACGGGCCCAAAGAGCTGCTCTGGACACACAAGCACAACAACAGCGACAAAAGGATGTGCCTGTTGGCCAGCACTCTTGGGCTGACAGTCAGAGACCTTGTCTGAATTCTTTAGGACTGTCCTTAGAGGGTGGAGAAGCCTTTCACATCTCCAACTGTGGAGATAGGAAGGAAGATGAAGCGATGTGTTCCAGAAGCAGCCTGGACTGGGCTGCAGGCATTGACCCCACTGTGTGTGCAAACAAACTCTTGTGACATTTCTGAGCACTTCCAAGGGGCTTAATTATTTTTTCAAATTAAATACAGTTATAACATAACAACAACAACAAAAAAGGTCCTTCAGCTTCTCTTCTGTCTGGTTTCACATGTAAGACATGATCTCAGGTTAAATGCTGTTTTGGCAGTGATCCAGGGGTGAATTGATGGACGAGTCTTTTAAGGTCACTTCTTCCAAGAGAACAAACAAGAGATATTTTAGAATGTGGAAGCAAATGATTTTGATGCCTCTTAAGAAAATATTACAAAGTAATATTTTGTTTTAGTGCCTTTGTCTGGCCAAGTTGAAAAAAAATAAGATACCATTGTGTTTTCAAGCTGTTCCTCTTCATTTGTGCTATCAGAAGGGTGAAGTGATGGTTGCACCCAAAGGGATACGGCTCCCAGCAGTTGTTGTATGGTGGCAACATCCAGAAGGCTGGTCACAGGTCACACCATGGTAGATGCTGCACAGACACAAAGCAAACAGCTCGTTGTGCCTCTAGGAGTTTGCAATTACAGCTAAAGGTAAAAGATGGGCAGAGTATGAGGGATTGATGGCAAGGTATGAGCCGTCATTTTCAGCAGTGGTACTGGCCATGCTCACATCTGGTTGGGTTTGGGAAGCTGTTATGTAGAACACGGAGTAAACCCATATTAAGAGCTGAAAGAAAGATTTCTTTTTTTTTTTTCCCCACCACGATTTGGGTGTTGAAAAAAAGCTGCTGCGTATGAGCTGGGAGACGTGGTCTGGGAGCAGAGTGTGGGCAGCAAAGCGAGGACTGTCCTCTAGCAGAGCTTGGAAGCCCTCGGAGAGCTGTTCTTGTGATCTGCACGAGGGGCGCAGCCTCACACAGCTAACAAGCTCCAGGGCAGCTCATCTGCCTTTGATTTGAGGCTTTTCTCCAAGCGGGGACGATAAATTGTAGGCAAAAATAATTCCTGTCAAGGATCTAATGATGCTTCATGTTCCTGCAACCTTTCAGATAAACAGGGTGGAACAGCACAGTGAATTTTGTAAGAAATCTTAAAAAATGTGCAGTGAACGTAATGAAGCAAAATTGATCTGTTGTTTTCTCTCAGGAAACAAATAGTGCACAGGGAGGCAAAGAGAAGACAGACCAGAAAAATAACAGCTGTACTTTCTAAAGGGGTCAGTCGCAGGGACAGCAGATGTCCTCAGACATTAACCATTTTGCATTAAAAAAAAAAAAAAAGGGAAAATTAGGAGCAATATATATGCAGCTGCATCTTAACATCTAAGGATGAAAAATCCTCCAAACAGCCCATCCAACTATTCAGCCCAAAGCCCCAGAAATGCCTGAGCTGAAGATCGACCTTGTGACATGTGCGCTGGCCTTGCTGAAAGAGATGGATTTGGAAAGGAGAATGCGAGTCTGATTTGGAGTGGAGCGAGATTCACTTTACATGTGACAGACAAAACCAGGAGTCAACCAGGAAAAAAAGCCCTGTAGCACATTTCAAAGGCTTAATGCTCTTGAGGGGATGATTCACAAACTGAAGGAGAGCAGCAGCTGCTCAGCTGGGTTGGGAATAGCTGAGATGTCCCTCAGCAGGGCTGCGAGTAATGCGTGATCCCAGGAGAAACGATCTTGGGCATCTTCATCCCTGTCTGAATCCCCCGGTGGAGTCCCAGGTAGATCAGTACAACAGCCCTGCTCTTCTCCAGGGGGAAGGGAGCTCCAAGGGCAGAAAGTCAGAGGTAATGGATGGGGTGGGTAATATCCCAGGGTCCCTAACTGGGGCTGAGCCATTGTGAATGGGGAGTTGGTCTTTGCTCACTCTCTTGTGGCCCATGCAAAGGCACTAGGGTGGTGTTGGGTTCTGCCTCTGCCAAATTTCAAGGGGGCTCCAAGGCCTGGAGCTTCTTCCTGCAGGGTTAGGGATGTCCAAATGAGCCTGACCCAGTGACAGGGCTGGCAACTGCGTGGCCGATGTTACTGATGCACACACAGGGGCTTCTCCGGACCCTGCTGCCCCTGAAGCTGTTGCTGTTGCTACAGCATTATGGAGCTGGTTGTTTCATCCCAAACGAGAAGATCTGCCACAGCTGGGAACTGGTTTCACTGGGTGTCTGCAGAGACCTGCACCCTTTTGAAGATGCTCCTTGAAGCTGGGGCTGACAAAGCCCCTGCTCCTGGCACCAACCCTCAGCCTGAGGAGTGACCTGGGAGCTGAAAAACGTGATTTCCTAAGTGTCTTCCTAAAGGTTTTCCTGTGCTTTTTAATTATATCCCATTGTCTAGGGCTGTGATGAAGTAGAGATCTGGCTGGTGCTTTACAGCACCTGATGTGGAGGCTCAGTGGTGGCAAGGGGATTGCTGAGGATGTAAAAGGTCCTTGTCTCATTTTGGGGTTGGAGGAAGAGGATGGTGCTGTTAGACCTGCATGGAGGGAGAATGCTTCTGCCCAAAGCAAATGATGGACTGCAAACAGGTTAGGGGAAGATTTAGACTTGATATGAAGGAGGAGATTTCGACTGGAGAGAAGGAAGAGAGTTTTGGTGCTGAGGGTGGGGAGAGCCTGGCCCAGGCTGCCCCGAGAGGTGGTGGCTGCCCCATCCCTGGCCCCATTGCA
>JANIJG010013176.1:0-14089 GCA_024611175.1 Megaceryle torquata | reverse complement strand
GTCTTGTGGGGCTTGCAAAATGAGCCCCGAGCCTCCTGCAGAGGTCACCCGGGGTGCCCAGGGAGGTGGTGGCTGCCCCAGCCCTGGCACCATCCCGGGGAGGTTGGGGGGGCTCTGAGCACCCTGCTCTGGCTGCAGATGCTCCCTGCAGGGGGGTTGGGCTGGAGGGTCTATAAAAGTCCCCACCCAACCCAGTGTGTGACTCTAGATGTATGAGTGCAGGGGGGGGAGAAGTCTGCGCTGCTGCGTGTTTGTGGCAGTGCTCGCAGGGCTCACGTTTACAGCCGCACGTGTTCGCCGCCGGCTTCTGCAGCTGCCACAAACGGTCCCAGCACTCCTGAATTCACGGCTGGCTCTGGAGAGCCCTTCGCTGCCTCGCATGGGCGCGGATGTGCTCCGAGAGCAGGCAGCTGCCAGCCCTGCTTCTCAAGGGCTGAGAGCTCAGAGTTCTCATCAGGCTTCAGAGAGCTTCACGTGCCTCCCCCAGTTCCCCCGTTAGGATTTTGCCGCGTCTTGTTGTTAAGGAGCAAAAAACTCAACAGCCCCCCAGCCAACTAGGAAATGATTTTTCAACGCTCCTTGAGGACAGCAGCTGCACCTGGTATTTCTTAGAATGAAAGCAAGTCTTTTTCTTTCTTTCTTTCTTTGTTTCTTCCTTTTTTTTTTCCTAGAAATGAATTTTCAGTCATGCCATCTGGTTGCCAGAGGTGACAATTTCTGCAGCTGGGGTAGCTGATGTGATGGGAGGATGCCGTGGAGGACTCTGAGCGTTTCTGTTTCACAATTCTTTTGTTTATTTTCCACCAAGGTCACCGTGTCTCTTATCCAGGGTTTGGCTTTTACTTTAGCTAGGGCTTTCAAGAAAATGTTAGTGGTGTGATTTTTTTTTTCTTTTTCTTTTTTTTTTTTTCTGGGAAAAATACTGTGCAAGATTGGCTGAAACTGCAGGAAAATTGGAGGTGAAATTGATCTAGGACTGGAATTAAAAGGGGATATGAAAGTTTGCTTTGAACTTGTGATCTTTGTTTAGATCCTCATGATGCTTTCATGGAAATCAGTTCACATCAACTGAACTAAATCCTCACAGGAAGGAAAAGAAAAGGAACTCAAATATTTAGAAAAAAAAAATATATTCATCAAGCAAAGCTTTTAAGCCCAGTACATTTCCATGCTGGAAACAAAGGGCATTACCACAGACCCTCAACCTACCAGGTGTTACTGGTTTATGTGGAAGGCAGCCGGGGACAGTGAAGAACTTCCCTAGCAGAGGGTTTATGGGATTTGTGCAAGCAAAGCAATGAGGGATGTAGGGACTGAAACATCTCCTGTGCAATCCCATCAGTGATCCAGCTGGACTGGGTAAAAACCAGTGTACATGTATCTGCTCTCTGCACACCCACTGGTGTGCACAATCTTTGCACGCTCGGATCAGTGTGTTACAACCTCCAGTTCCCAATTTAGACTGGATATTAGGAAAAGGTTCTTTAACATGAGGGTGATAAACCACTGGACTGGGCTGCCCAGAGAGGTGGTGGAGACTCCATCCCTGGAGTCATTCAAGGTCAGGCTTGATGGGGCTCTGAGCACCCTGCCCGAGGTAGAGATGTCCCTGCTTGTGTAGGGAGGTTGGACCAGAGGACCTCTAGAGGTCCCTTCCCTTCCAGCCTAAAACATTCTGTGATTTTATGATTTACACCCCCTGTTGCAAATATAATACACAGAAATGGGGGCGTTGTGCAGCCACTGGCCAAGCTGCCGTTGATCACTTCCATTTTCTCCTGGGTGTCTGGGTTTTGGTGCCTACAGTGAGAGGGGAAGGACTTGAAGGTGTCAAATTCTTCTCTTGAAATACTAATTATTGTTTTCCCTCCGAAGTTTGGCAACACTTGTAAGCGCCGTCGCCTGTCAGGAAGATCTTTTGCATTTCCCATCCCCTGGAGTGGAGGCTGCCTATCAAGTGTCTCTTCTCCACAGTTCAATGTTCCTGGTAAAACTACTGATTTGATTTTTAGATTTTGCCTGAACAGAATTAGCACAGATCACATGCTCGAGCTGCCAGTTAAGGGAAAAGCCAAAGAATGGTCAGGGGAATAAAACAAGTTTTCCATCCTGGGGCTACATCAGTAGACCAACCCTAGAAGGAAAAAAGCCATTTAGTCCATGGGATCCACTTTGCACATCACAGAAGGTGAGGGACAAGCAGGGCATCTTGCCAGGGTCTGCCCCAGTGGTAGGAGTGAATGTTTGGAGAGTGAGGATGCCACCGCATTGGCCAAGCTGTGCCTGCTCTTGTGGGCAGCTGGTGGGCATCAACCGGCGTGGAAATGGGGAGAATGAGGTGGTGGCTGGGTGCCTGGCTGGGGCTGGGACTGACCAGCTGTGTGCCATAGTTGGCTGGAGATGGAAGGTGAGTGGGGGCTTGTGCTCCTCAGCAGTGGGGCTGGAGAAGGATGGTGGAGCATTTATGTCTCGGGGAACACTGGCATCAGCCAGGGATTCTGCTGGTATTTAGTGATGACATATCCATTTCTCCTTCTGCTTCTTGTCTAATAAAGACGATCTCTCTCGCAGGCAGAAGTCTGGGCTGAACCATTTAAATGCAGAATTAAGCACTAAAAGCACTAACAGCCTGGAGAGGTGCACCTGGAGCACTGCTAACCCTTGTGATGTTCAACCTTCAAGGGAAGACCATCAGGATGATTTACCAGGGAGACCTGCCAATCAGCGTGACTCCCATAAACTGCTGCTGGTGCCTAATTTGAAAGAAAAAGACATTTCTTCTTGCTTTAGACAGGGTCATTTACTACACTACCTTGGGTTTGCAGAGGAGCACACTGGAAGGTAGGAAGACGCTGAGCATGAGTCTCCTCTCCCAACACAGCTGCTTCCCACAGTGTCCACTCCAACACCTGCAGACTTGCAAGGGGACATGTGGTGTCTGTCACACACTGGGAATGTCAAAGCGAGGTCAGGAAGGTGCAGCTTTGGAGCTTTGCAAGTGCTCTGAGAAGGTCAGCACGAGGAAAACTTGGACCCTGCTAACCCTCTACTAGGGAAATATTCCTGTTTTCCTTTAGGTGCCCTCACTCCATCCTAGGTGTGAAAAAGCCCATGTGTATTCCCTGGGATTGAAGCGCTGAGGAGACAGCCAGAACAAAGCCATATGCTACATGTCATCGTTTATATCCTACACTTCCTCAATCCCCCACCAAGATCACAGTATTTTTCTCACTTACAAATTTTATGGAAGGAAAATAAAAGCCTAATAGGAGGCAGAACGAACTCCGTGGTTTCTGCTTCAGCATCACCTGCTGGTTCCAATGGGATTTGCAAACCCATGGAAGAGCGCAAGGGGTGTTGGGCAGGAGGTGCAAAGTAGCCCATTTTGCAGGCTTTGGGGTTTTTCATGGGGTTCATGGGTGCTGCTCTTCAATGGTTCACGACGTGAAGGCTTAAATGAAGAAAGCAAGGGCAAGGGGGACAGTAACAAGGCAGGCTTGTTAAATCAGTTATATTTTACTGTCGTACTTGTCGAGATTCACAACAAGGAGGCAATAAAAGGCATCCTTGGGCAAAATTTAACAACCACCCTTAGTGACTGTGGCACTAAACTGTGTCTATGTAAAGTTAGTAAAAGCCACCCCAGGTCTGTTGCAAAATCTCATCCATCTTGTCTGAAAGGTCAAAGTCCTCAGGAAAGTGCAAATCCAAACCTCCAAAAGTGTAATTACCCCCCAGAGCAATATTAAAAGTGCCATTTCCCTTTTTTTCCCTTTCCCTTCCCTCAGCCCACGTTCAGATTTTCATGAAGCCAATTGATAGCATAAGGAGATGCTCCAACTTGTAGGATGATCTCATACAAAGGTCAGATTTCAAATGAGCTTTATAGTTTTTGGACAAGATTGTTGTTTTGGGATTATAATAATAATAATAATTATTACTATTTCAAGAATGCCTGGGAGATTTATTTTGCTCCTGAGCCTGGCTTCTCAGATGGATTGACCCTCAGTGCAGAATGGGGACCTAACCCAACTGCACCAAATCCCAGCCGTGGAGAAACCTTGGTAAGAACTTCTAGGAGCATCTTTCTGGAACAGCCAGTCCTGGGGAAATAGTGATGTATGAACATGCAGTGAAAGCTCAGGTAGCACACGGTGGCTGTTTCAGAAGTCATGGGACAAAGGCTGCCGGGGCAGGGAGGAGAATTTGCTCCAAGGAAAAATTGGTCCCAGGATTGTCCCTGACCTGTGGAGCATTTTTATTAGGTTAGAACTAGAAAACTTCAATCGCACATCAGGGATGGTAACTGAAAAAGTTCAACATATATGGTAATAAAAAATAAAAAAAGAAGAGATGTGGCAAAGGTGTCGCATCGTGTCCTCAGAAATGAATTCACTGGGATCCCAGAGGAATTAGATGTCTAATGCTGTTTCTAAGTTCTCCACGCAGCTCTGTCACTACTTCATCACTCCAAAACATAGAGTGCTCAGGTGACTAGAGGAGACCTGAGGGGGGAGTAGGTTTCCTGTCCTGCATGGTATGTGGAACAATTAGAAAACGTACCTTACTGCATTGAATCTGAGATGCTTCTGGCTAGTGAAAAAAAACCCAAATTAAATTAAAATTTTACAGAAAATTTTACAGAAACATGTAAAATTTCCCAGTTTCCTGTGTTACAGCTGCTCCACCCTTTGATGTTGCTGAGATCTGAGCAATGTGCTATCTGGGCATGTCTGTGGTTTCAGAAAGGTTTAGGAGTTGCAGATGCTATATGGATTTCTTATCAACCCGGGATGGTTTCCAGGGGAGATCTGATGTGGTTTGTGTTAAAGATGGACCGTTTGGAGCAGAGCAAATAAAAATGACTTGAGAGGCTGTGATGTGAACCGAGCAAGGGATGTGATAAATGGGAACTGGGGATCCTTGTAACTGTGCTGGTGGTGGTGAGGGGATGGGTGGGAAAGTCATGGGGGGGTGGGTGCCCTCATCCATCAAGCTCACTGGTGGGATGCTGCCTTCAGAAGATGGTGCCCTCAATGTGGGCAGCTCTCACAACTGCAGTTCCTCTGGCAGCAGCATTTTGCAAAGCTGGGACATTTTTACCTCTCTAGGATGCTCCTTTCACCTCCTGCATTTTAGCCTCAGGCTCCTGGTATCTTTCCCCCTCCATCCATCTCATAAATGAGTTTGCAGGGTTTGAAGCACTGTCTGGGTTTCTGTGGGAGAAGCAAGGTGTAAAAAGTCAATCCTTATTTCTGTGATTAGCGTAGCTGGCAGATCCTGCCTCCGGCACTGAGCTCACGCTGCTCTGGGAGATGGACTCAGCCCAACACTGCCTTAGTGAAGGTGATGGAGGGCGCAAGCCTGAAAAAAGCAGAAGATATGAAGCAAAATGGTCTTGAGGGCAATTTTGGGGAAGTAATGAGAGGTTCAGAAACTGGAATTGAGCTAGGGACAGGCCTGACAGGAGCATCTCCTTGTGCTTGAGGGAGAGGGCAAGGTGCCAAAGTGCAGCTCTACCCCACCAACCACCCAGGGTGGCTTCTGAGATGTGTGATGGTTAGCAAGTGAGCCAACCGTTTCTTCAGTGGGTCACCCTTTGGGAAGGTCTCAGTCTCTTGACCTCTGAGACACATCTGATATGACTCCTCTCCATGCATGCCTTGCCCTGGCTCGGCACATCTGTGGCACCTCCAGCATCTTCCTCAGCTGCTTGCTGCTCCTTGGGCCGAGCTGAAGGGGAAGCAAGGGATGGCACTGGGCAGCTGAGCAGGCTGTGGAATGGCTGATGCTGGAGGGCTGCATGCAATACCAGGGCTCTTCCATCCCCTCCCACTGCCAGAAACATCTCCAGAGCACTGTTCTTGTCCCTCCTGCTGCCTCCAGTCCCTCCTCTGGCACTAACCTGCAGCTTGGCACACTTGTGTCCGGATCTCACCAGGTCAGGGCTGCCCATCATCCTAGTTCCTGTCAAAGAAATCACCCCAGAGCACAAACAGGGACCTTGCAGCCTTTCTTCTGCACAGCCACTTCTCTCAACTCCCTGACTCAATGGTTAACTAGCTTTGCCAGCATATCTGGCCTTGTTTATGCTCAGTGCTGGCATCCCCTTGGTCCTGCAGATGTGCTTTCTGCCCGTGAAAGCGTGGAGGAAGCCATGGCTGATGAGTCCTGACCCAGGATAATGCACACACACACATTTGGAGGGGTCTCAACCAGGGGTTCCCAATTCCCTCTGACTTGGGGGATGGGTCCCTACATACACCACATACACCCCAAAGTGTCCATATCTCTTTGCTAGGATGCTCAGAAGGCTGGTGTTGGACATGTGTGATGCAGATGAGCAGAACCAGTGTTGTTCTCATTAGTGCCAGAAGCAAGGTGTAAAGCCCTGCCAGCTGTAAAATCCCAGCTCCACAGCTCTGCTCAGCTCTCATTTATTGTTCATCTCAACCCTTGAGTCAGCCACAACATGAACTGGATATGGGGCAATGCTGCAGTGAGGGCTGCCCCATCATATCTACAGAGCTTTCTGCCTCCTGACTGGAAAACACTTAAAGAACAGCCCCACATTTGTTCCTTTTGTGTTTCTGAGAGCCCAGTAGTGAAAATTGTGGTAGAACATCTATCTCTTCAAGAACTTTCACATTCAAAAACTGGCTCGATCATAAACACTCGGTCCCACCACCAATGTTTTTGATAAACCAGGTCTAAAGCCTCTCCCAATTGCCAAGCCAGCACTGCACCATTTGTACACGAAGCTTTGCCAAGGCTGGAAGAGCCCGTGGAGAGGAGCAGCCTCAGGTGATGTGATTTCATCCCATGATAAGTGCAGGTGTTGCCAGTTGGGTGGGTGAGGGATAAGAGGGTTGTGTGAGGCTAGAGAAGGGGCTTTGGGGGTGTGAAGGGTAGGTGGAAGCAGCTCAGCCCTGATGGGACCAAGCACCTTCTAGGTAAGATGTATGGTTTGGGGTAAGGCAGGAGATGTTTTTGATGGAGGTTGACTTTTATTTTTGTAGGGAAATGGTCTAATTTCCCTAGCTGGGAGTAAGAGCTGAGCAGCCCAAGGTGGTGGGTGGTCCATCTCATGGTCACCAACCTACCTCTGAACTCCCAATGTGTGTGTGCTCCTGGTCCCATGGGCAGGAGTGGCTGGGCACAGTCATTGGCATCTCTGCCGCACACATTTCAAAGTCAAACCTCAGGCCTTGGGTTTTGGCTCCTGTGAAGCAGCACAGCTTTGCTGGAACCAGTTTATCCCAACAGGACTGTTGACTTTCAATCCCACAGAAAATTCTGGCGAGCTGGAGTGTTTGTACCATACTTCTGGCAGGGCTCTGTGCATGACATCTTCAGAACGAGTGTGACAGCTGCGTAAATAGCATATGTGAGGAGACATTATGTGTCTGCTGCTTGTTGCATATTATTTACATACATATCCTCTACCTAGCTCCTGGCTCTTCCTCGTCAGAGATTTGCTAAAAATCGGAGTCTTTTCGAGGCAGATGTTAAAGGCTTTGAGAAGCTGATGGGACTATTTCCCTCTACTTGAAATTTTAAACATCTGTTGTGTCCTCTTGCTAGAAAATGGAACTGGGGAAGGCTCCTGAGACTGTGTTTAGGTGGCTTAAAACTGTCACAACAAGCTGCCCAAAAGCAACTTATCAGGCATCAGCTGCTATTGATCCATAAAACAGCAAGATCTTGAGTGACACCTCTTTGGGGAAAACGAGTTCAGAGGGAAGCAAGCAGTAAATGGACACTGAATATCTTGGTGCTAGACTTGTGGGTTGTTTTTGTTGGTTTTGGTTTGGGTTTTTTGTTGGGTTTTGGTTTTTTTTTGCAGTGAATTTGTTGGTCTCCAAGCTGTTTGCTATGTAAAATGACTGCAGCACTGAGAGGATGAGCACATCCTTACCTTGAAAGGCTTCTGTGAAAATCGCCATCTGAGCACAGAGATGTTTTCCTCCTCAAGGGATAAGAGGTTAAAGTGCTGGGATGGAGCTTGGAGGATCTGTATTCAGCACCTGCTTCTGGCTCTTGCTGAGTGCCTGTGTAAATCATGCAGCTATTTTCTTCTTTCTCTAAATCACAGACCCTTCCTCTCTCAGCATCTGGGCTGTGAGGACCCTCAGATAGTGGTCCCAGTCCCAAAATGGTGGAGGGAAAAAAAAAATACAGGAGGTAAGGGGAAAGAGAGGAAAGGAGTGTTTCTGTCATGCAAGAGTGCAGAGACTTTCTCACTTTCAGCTCAGTGGGTTTGAGATGCAAAGGGGAATAAGACTGTAAAAAAGAACCTGCTGTTGCGGAGAGGATTCTTAATGGTTAATGCCTCATCCACAATCACCTGAAATGATCAGTCTCTGGAAAACTGCAAATAACGATGGCAAACAAGAAACCATCAGTGACTTGGGCAGCACTCTGTACTCCCTTTTTCCCGCTAGAGCTTGAGGGATTTTGCTCTAAATGAATTGTTGGTAGGAGCATGATCCCCTTTTAATTATTTGTGAGCCCTGAGGATCAGGCTCGCCACCACGTGGGGTTTTGGCAAAAAACTCGTGGCTCCTGGGATTTGGTGGCTCTGGTTGTTCCCCTCACCAGGGACACTGTAGCTTAAGGAAATGTGGGACCTCTGGTCTTGGTGGCTGCTGTGAATACGACTGAAGGGCATGAGCAAGTAATGGAAACATGGGAGAGACTGGGATAGGACTGGTATAACTTTTTCTGAGCTTGTGATCAGGTTTTGGGAGCTAAATGGCTCCTTCTCCCATTGCGTGGTCCAGGGAATGAAGCAGCAGCTGATATGCTGCTGGGCACTGTAACCCCATGATTTTGGGAGCTGGAGGGAAAATGAAAGGAAAAAGGTGTAGAAGAGAAGTGGAGAGATTTACTTTCCATTTGTGCTTGAAATGAGTGTGAGCTGCACTTGTTTCACCGTCCTGCTATTTTGGAGGAATCTGTTGATCCAGTTCTGTTAGCTGGGTGTCCCTGGGGATCAGCAGTCTCTTGCACGAAATTGTTTTGTTGTATAATGTGCCTTTTCCTATGGATCAGTTCCTTGCTGGCAGCCTCGGGACCAGGCAGGGAGGTACCCAGCCAGCCTCAGGGTTGGATTTTCAGGGTCCAGGGGGAAGCAGGTGCTGATCCCACAGCTCTGGCACAGCAAGCATCGGGAGCAGGCAGGTGGAGCTGCCTTTCAGGGATGTGGTGATGGATGAGCTCAGCTGCCTTGCTCTGCTAGCTTGAGCTAAAGGCTGGTGTGCAAGTGTCTGGGCTTGTATTTATGCCTAGGCCCAAGAGTAGATGGGCTGTAGCAGGATCAGTCACCTATGATGTGGACTGGACCTTTATCATCACCCTGCCATGTGCATCCTGAGGTCTCCTCTCAAATGTGCTCTTCCTGAGAAGCTCAGTGATTGTGGAAGGGGAACGGGGACTTTGCAAGAGGTGAGGATATGGCATGTGACATCCTGCTGACCCCTCAGAGGCTCTGGGTTTTAAGCAATGTCCCAGTGCAAGCTGGAGCCAGCAGGAACCTGGTTTTTACCACAGTGTGTTTGTTCCCAGGCCCCTTTTTGCTCGTTGTGGAAGTTACCCCGTTGTTCTTTCTTTGTTCTGATGCTCAGAGTTGCAAAGAGGCTCTGCAGGGAGTTCTGCCATCTCTAGAAGAAGCCTGATGGAGCAAATACAGATGCTGAAAAGAATGTGTATTATTGCAACAACTGAAGAAGCCAATGTCCCCCTTCTTAATAGATGTTATTGCTCATTCTTTGAGCACGTCCATTGGTGATGGAGGGCAGAGGAGCCACTTCTAGAACCTCTCTTGCCTTGTGTTATTACATGATTGATAACATCACCTAAGGAACAGGGTTTGTCACCCCCATCCCTGAAGGGCTGCTCAATCCCCTTGTAGAGAGGACTCAGGAGATGTAATTTTTGGGACTTGAGATGATTTTTTTCATTCATTACTTCCTGCCAGTTTCTCTGATGCTCCAGTTGCCTGCCGTAGATCTGTGACATTATGTACAACAGTTGGAGGGTTCATATCCTGAACCTGCCATCTCTTGCTCTTCAGGAGCTGGTGTAGGGCTGAGCAATGACTTCTCTTGTTCTTCATCACCCTAAACATCATTTTCTAGCTCTGGAAAAAAGCTCTTGTTCTGACTTAACCAAACTGCATTACAGCTAGAGATTTTTTTTTTTTAACTAACCCCCCAATATATGGTCTGTTTGCTTCTGAAGTGTTTAATGGGTTGTTGGAAGCTGTAGTGCCTGCTGGTGCTGCTCTGCCTGCTCAGCTCCAGACTCAGTTAATGTCCCTGCTCAGCACCAACCTGGTGGAGGGAGCAGCGATGCTCAAGAACCTCCCAGTGCTCACTGGCAATGTTGGCCCTTGGAAAGCCACTGCTGGACTTACCTTGACTTGTATGTATGCTTAACACAACCTGAAAACTGGGGAAGAGTGAGCAGGGAGCTCAGGGAAGCACTTGTAAGGCTGAAGAGGGTGAAATGGGGGACCAGAGGGAATGCTCCTCGGGTGCGATCCTTACTGGAGGGGTGAGCGTGGGGATTTTTGAGTTGGCTGTTGAAAAGTGTGAACAGTTAAGCACAAAAGGTCTTTTTTTTTTACTTTTTTTATATGTATAAACATTTGATAGCAAATAACAATTCTACCTGCCTGTCACATCTGTTTCTTATTCTACCAAACTGCCTGAGCCCGGTTTTGTGATACTTGAAACAAAGGAGTTCACTGATGGCAATGCCCTGCTTGTGCCATCAGCTTTGAGTGGAGGGTGGGTGTTAACCAGAGAAGTTTTCAGTGTTTATGGTGTGGACAGTGGTGGGAGAAATGAGGCTGAAGACTTTGTGTCTCCCTGTGCGTGCTTCTTGTTCTTGGTTGCTGGATTTGTGTGATGATTGATGTCCAAAGAACAAATTTCACCCACCATCAGTGGCTGGGGTGCAAATTTAGCTATTTAGCCTTTGGTACATGGTTGGCAGGTGCCCATCATCTCAGGAGTGACAGCTGCTTTTTTGAACCTTGGCTTCCCAGCCTCTCCAACACTTTCCACATCCCCCCCAGCCTTCCTCCCTCCCCTTTTCAGCTCAGGTGCTTGTTCCCTGCATGAGAAATGATTTCACATCTTGCAAAATTAATTCTTTGCTTGTGACGACCTTGATTAAACAGATTGGCAAACTGTGCTGAAGGTGGCAAAACAGCTCTGACACGCAGAAGCCTTCACCTCCTGAAAGGAAGGGCAAAAAACGCCCCCGTGGGCTGTTGCTATTCTGAAACACAGGTGGCCGTGGGCTGTTTTCTGCTGAAGCAGCGAAAATTCTGCACGTTTAGGAGCAGCAGCTGTAAAGTTAACCTGGTTGACATGATGGTAGATGTCATTATGGGCACTTGAACTAGACAAGCTTGAAAGAGATAAGGTTTGCTTGTCCACAACTGGATAGACCATACTGATGGTTCAGGGGTTTGGAGATAAATGTTCTATAAGTAGGTGGGGAAAGTCTCTGCTGCTGTATATCCATTAACCAAGCAGAGAACAAACATGTTTGGGTCCCAGCTGTGGTTCTTTATCTTATAAGCCTCTGGAAATCTGCAAAGAAGAAAAAAAAAACAAACACACACACCCCAAAATATACATACAGCTTTTTTTAACATATATTCTAATTATTTACCCAATTTAACTTATTTTGCAGCTATTCAATGGAAACTGGGGTTGAGAAACCAAGGGTATTTTCACAATGAATGTTTTTTGACCTGCACGTTGAAGCTTTGGACATTTTGTTGTAAATCCAACATCTATTTGTGGTGTGTCACCTGCTGCCTCCCCACACACTCTCTGGGTGATCATCACCTGGAGGAAGGGTTGCATTTTTGACTTGTTCTTTTTTTGCCACATTGTTTACCTGGTTGCTGATGTAGAAACCTTCCAGGAGAAGTGGTGATCTTTTTTTTTTTTTTTTTTCCCCTAAAAAACAGGCTGGGAAAAATTCTTCTGGGTCACACAGATGTAATTATGGTGGCCTTCCTTCTCAGCCTTGGTGTATAGACCCCAAAGGACACGGTGAAGACTTCTGATAAGGAAGAAATGTGGTGAGTCTCCTGTTCCGGAGATGACTGCCTGCCTCTCATTCTGGGGATCTTCACAAGAGCAGAAGGTAAGATACCATGAGATGTTGTGGAAGGACAGATCTCTTAAAGGTTGAATTAAGACTGGGGTGAAATCATGTGAAACAGGAGGATGGGGACTGAAGGTGCAGCATGAACTTCCTGGGTTCTTTGTTATGCAAGAGGACAGGGCTGAACTGTGTGAAGATGCTTGATGGATGGATGGAGGAGGAGAAAGTTTTAAGGAGTTTGTCCCAGACACAAAACATGTCTTGGCTGCTCAAGGTGGTGATCCTGATCCCCTTTTACAGCAGTCATTCCAAAAGACCAGGCTGTGTCGAGTCAAAACAAGCACTGCAACAAAATAAATAGGTGAACGTGTATCTGCTGCACTGAATTAACATAAAATGAGGACGTGAAGGGCTAAGTGCATTTATTGGGGTGGGAGCCAGCAGAGAGGAGCAGGACTGCATTTGCAAACACTTTTTTTTTTCCTGTAGACTCCTGGGCTGTCTCACTGATTTACTGTTGCCCTTCAGCCTTTGAAAATCAATCCATTAACAATTAAAGTAATGTCTAGTCTAGCCTTTATTTCACACTCTCTAGATAACAGACTGACCAAAAAAAAAACACCCTTCCTAAAGGGCTAGGGCCCTCTTGTATTTGACAAGAGGTCTTTATCTCTAGGTCATGATTTTTTTTTCCTTGTTCCCTGATAGAGCTGAGTCCAGCTCCTGGGGAAGCATTTAGGAAATTGCCATGCAGTAATGTATCCTACCATTAACCTTCCTTGTAAAGAAGGTGCAACTTCTGAGCAAAATTTCCCTAAACTTCCCTTAAAGCAGAGCTGGAGTAGAAAGGGCTAGTCCCAAATGTGTCTGCTGGACCCAGGCAGCTCTGTTTTAAAGCAGAACTGGAGTAGAAAGGGCTAGTCCAGAATGTGTCTGCTGGACCCAGGCAGCTCTGTGTTGGGCTCTCTGAAGGCTCTGGAAGAGGAGAAGCATTTGCTGCCCAAGAGCCCATTTTCCTTTTTGTCATCTCCCTGGCAATAGTGATGTGCCCTGAACTGGATCAGACCCAGCTGTCTCTGCCTGTGTCCCCAGCACAAACTGCTGGGAAATGGCATCTTCGGGGAAACACTAGAGCTGGCCAGAGTCACCAGACCATGAGGCTCTAGTTCTTAGCACCCTGATCTGGGATCAAGCTGGGGATGGACATCAAAGTCCCCTTTCCACCCTGTTTGAGGGGGGGTGGGGTGGCATACCTGGGGGGCTCTGCAGCACTGGGTCTATCAGAATCAATGTCCCATGGCCAGCTTGGGAACAGCAGGGACCTGTGGGGGCTGCGTGGATCACCCCACCCTAAGGGGACGGACTGACCACTGCAGCGGCTCGAAACGAATGTGCTGCTCTAACTCTGAGCTGAAGCGCAGGATGTTTTTGGGTTACAAAAACGACTTTTGGCAAATGAAACTAGAAGAATACTAAATAATAACAGTTCTCTCCTCCCTCAGCTCTCGGTCCTCCTTGTATTTTGGCCAATTTCTAGGTCAGATTCCCCATTCTGCTGCTCCTGCGCTAGCACCGCGTTCAGGTCGCACAATTGCGGAGGAGGGAGGAATTCGTTTCCCGAAACCCCATCTCTCCAGTGCCCTCATCCTTCCCTTCCTCCCAGTGCCTCTGTCTGGAAGTCCACCTCAGGTAGGTTGCAGGTCCCCTCCGCAGCTGTGGGGCTGCGGCAGGGTTTGGGAAGGGGGGAGGGTACTGGAACCCCCCCTTCCCCCCTCCGGAAGGGGGGGGGGGGAAGGGGGGACGGACAGGACGGCGGCAGCTGGGGAGTGTGTGGGGGGGTGACGTTGCCCTTGAGCTCGCAGGTGCGTTTGGTAATTTATTATTAATCTTCCCCCCTACTTTTTCTCCTCCCTCCCTCCCTTCCCCCCCCCCTTTCTCTTACGCAGTGGGAGAAGCC
>JANIJG010013175.1:0-34983 GCA_024611175.1 Megaceryle torquata | reverse complement strand
GACCAAAATTCTTTATACCTCATTTTATATAACAATACTGAATTAGCAACAGAAGGATTAAAAAAAAAAAAAATTAAAAAAAAAAAAAAAAAAAAGGTTTTCCTTCTATTGGAGATAGTAATTCTCTCCAACCAGAAAACCAGTATGGTATTTATAACTCCTCCAATTAAACATAGTTCAACAAGTCTTATGACAGGCTGAAAAAGTTTTAACAGAACATCTGTTGTGCTTAAGTACACTTATGCTACAGCTATAACAGTTCATTACATAGGACCAGAGCATGGGGTCAGCTGCAGTTTATTCCCACCTATAGGAGCACATTTCAGCTATCGTACCCTCAGACAACATTTAGGGGTGGACTTGGGAACAGCATAGGCCAAAGACAGGTTCACATAGGCATCCTGCTTTGAGTGGGAAGTAGGTATATGTATAAGGATACAAGCTGTGCCAGCTAGTTACCCTCAGGGCCACAATGTTATTCCTGGTCCATTTTATTTATCAGCTTGCATGTACCCATAGAGTTATTGTTAGAGCAATAAGACAACAGAAGTAAATCAGTGCCCTTCTATGGAAATCTATTGCAAATAAGATTTGAAATCCATGAGGCTTTTCTGGTTTGCTAGAGACATGAGGACAAAGCATCCTTAGGAGTAATGGCATGAAAAAACACTCCACAGCAAATGAAAAAAAGTGCATATTTTTTTACTGGAAAGTGTAAGCTTTACTAATTGGTGCTAAGAAGTTTACTAAGAATGCGTGGTGTCTATCTCTCAGGAATCACTTATGCTTATTTTTCATTCACTCATTATGGTATTTAATTCTGTGTAATGCTTTCTGAGAAGACAGAATTTTATTTAGCCTGTGCTTTAGTGAGGAAGTTAAGTGGAAGAAGTGTATTTTAACAGTTACATTCAGTTACCTCTGTAGAAAAATACCTGCAGCTTCAGGACAGATACAGGCAATGGAGAGCTGCTGGTTCATTTGGACTGTAAAAACGGATTCCAATAAGGCATTTTCAGATTAGTCAAATACAAAGTTGATTCTGGACTTACACATAAAATTCCCTGAGCAATTCCAGTGATTCAGTAGTACCTTTGAGACAGAAATAATTTAAAACAGCTCACAAAGTGGCCCACAGGACAACCTGAACATCCCAGCTAAAGAGGAGTAATGGCAGTTTCCCATGAAGCAAATAGGGCTCTATATCATGAGCCCTAAACTTGGCTCTGCCACTGACTGACTGTTTAACCCTGGACAAAATTTTCAATCTTCCTGCATCAATCTATTGCTCAAATAGGATTTCAGTTCTTACCCACTTGAAAGCCATGCATAAATATATAAATTACTAAATATTACTAAAACAAAACACAGAAAAAACTTTTACATGTTAAATTTAGGCATGGTCAGGATATTGTCATCTAAATTCATGCAATGAGCTCCTGTGACTAAAGATTATGTTTACTTCACAATAAATTAACACCACAGCTCTCAATATTCCAACACCTTGAGGAAGAGTTTAGATCAATTTGATCAGATCTGAGCTTTGCTGGTTCTTATCTACATTAAAAATAGGACTCAGCTGACCGATAATATGAGATAGCAGCCCCTCCTTAAATATGTATTATCCTTAAGCTAAATGGCTGCCAACGTGAGCTCTGTAAAGCTTCCTCCCATTCCCTGCTAAGTCTTCATTTAGTCACTTTATAGTATTTGTAGATCAAAAACAGCTCTCCAGCTCTGCCTTAAGCACTGGATAAAGCAATTTTCTTTAAGAGTTTTAGGGTATTAGACCCAAGTGCATTTCTGAAAAGTCTCAAATGGAGCAAACAAAAGGGCAAGCAATGGATATAAAAGAAATAATCTCAACTTGATACCTGGCAAAAGGGGTGATTTTTGTGTCTGTTGATTTCACAAATCATTAAGTATAACAGCAAACATAAAATGAATGTTTCCTGCCCATTTTTTAACTGTAGAGGCATAGGGGGAGCTTGTGATGTTCCCCTGTGTGAGTGGTCATTAGATCGATCATTATATGGAGGGTAACAGCATAAGTGCTCTTGCAGTGACATCGTCAAATAGCAGGTGCATCTGGCTATAGCCCCAGGGGCAGAAACCACAAGTACTTACTGTGATTGCAGTCAAAGGTCTTATCTGTGTCCAGGTTATTCTTTTCTTCTCCAGGAGAAAACAGCAGTGATTCAGCTTCGAGAAAACTGTACAATGCTGATATAGGAGACATCACTATCTCTCTACATTCCTGTCAAAAAGTCTCCCTTTAACCTGCTCCTCCATCTGCATTGCTGGGCCACTTCTCAGCTGGTACAAACAGCTGCAGCACAAGGTGGAGCTTGAGCTGCTTTTTTCAGCTGTTACTTCAGTGAACCTCTTACACTACCTGACAAGGAGCTATTTTTACAGTTGTTTTTCCAGTAACTTTCTTTTCTTTTCATGCACTTCATGTATATGCATTTCTTTCCATGTACTTCACCAATAGTGTAGTACAGCCATTTCAGTAGAGACTTTCTTCAGACTGTGCTTCAACAAGGCAGGCAAAGTAATGAAGAAAAGGTCCTGGATTCAACAGCCCACATTTAAGAATACTCTACCCTATATTACAGTAGACCATATATAATGCAGTGTGGTTTAAGCTTTATGACCAAAACTGCCCTTAGCTCCTTGCCCTATAGCTATCTGCTATGAAAAAAAATAGATTTCTCATATTTATATATTCAGATGTTTATCATGCTGAGCCAATCAACAATCTTGATACATTAAGGAAGAACACCATTGTTTCTAAGAGCATCAGCTCCAGTGATTCAACAAAAAAAGTGTACCTGAAGCAGAAACTAAAAATATATTAGAAGATGAAAACACAGATCACAACAGTTTGGACTCCTCTATATAAACACATTTTAATGAGTTTAAAGTTGAGCCCCAACTTCACCACTTTTGATTCATATGCAATAATTTCTTTACATGCTTGAGTAAATGGTCAGACAAATTGGGACCATCGTGTCCATTCTAAGATAAAAGCTTTTTTTTCTAAAGAACATATAGGAGTGTCACACACTGTTGATAAATTAATTTCTTCAGCATCTTGCACCCATACCATCTCAATCAGTCATGCACAAAAAACACCAGTTCCAAAATCTCTTTATCCTTGATAGTATTGTTTTTCTTGGCAGTCTTCCGGATTTCCCGATCTTCTATCAATGATCTTTCGATAAGAATAATTTTGACAGAATGAATGATAGAAAACATTGCATGCTGACAATCAGGCTTGAAATAATGGATAAGTACTGATACTTGAAGATTGCTTTTAATACTAACCCAGGCTTGTGTTGCAGCACTGAAAATCAAAATCATTGCAGATAGGAATAAACAGATAGGAATACATAGGAATAGAAATAGATGCTATCACATCATTTTGGAAGCAGATGCACTTAGATGCTTTTGATTCAGAATTTGTAATTCAGCCTTTGCTTAAGACTTTATTGAGAAAAAACTATTCCTGATACTGATTCAGAGAAAGACTGAGTTTTACAGAGAACCCCATAACTCACATTGACATTTGTATTAAAATCAGTGACGATTTAGGGTGTGAGCTCCTCTCAGGATCATATACAAGATCACATTTAATATGAAATAAAAATTCTCACTGGGACCCCCAAATGTCAATGCCCTTTCACAATATAGTCTACTGATTTCCCAGGATTTGGCCTATTAAAAACTGACTAGAAATTATTAAACTTAATCTGAAAGTGGACATTTTCCTTTTTTACTTCAGCTAAGTTATTTGATGATATGAGAAAGAGACCATAAAATAAATACTGGCAGCAGTAGGGCCAGTGTCCTTCACCCAGGCAGATTGTAAATTGACAAGTTACTCACTGCTGAGTAGCCCCCATAACTACTTCAGTTGGTAACGAGTTTGGTTGGTTTGTACTCATAATCATGCAGGCTGTTATTACAGCACTAATAATATGAGAACTAATGAAACAGCAGTTGCTTTGCTCAAATTATTCCCCATACTTTCCCTTCCAGTGGCTGCCTGACTTAAAAAGAGAAGCCCTGAAGGCACAGAATGTGCTGGATTCCCAAGGCTCACATATCAGGGCATCCCTTATGCAGCCTTCATCCTCTCTAACTGTTGCTGCAACATCCAGTAAAAGCACAGCTACTTCTGAAATATTTTGGCATATCACTACCTTTACAATTCATCTTAGATTTCAGGCACAGATTTTAAACACAGGCTGATTTATAGGCATACAGGTATATGGGGGTTTCCACCAAGTAGAAAACAACTTGATTCTGCTATTAATCAGTTAGTCTTTCTAAAGAAGCTGTTGCGATATAATTAAACAGTTATCTACTGTATCAGGGCATAAGAGAGCACTGAAGGACTGGAGGCCTCTTTTCTAAAAGAAAGCTGCAACTAGGACCTGAGGAATTGGTCATAAATTTAATATGTATTTTGATAGCTTGAAGGCAAATTAGTTCTCCTTTGCAAATATTGGTTTCCCAAATAGACATGCAGATACTCTAGGGTAAACATGCCATAAGCACATGGAAAGTATGAGTTATGAGTATACATTCCACTATGAAATAAAAGGGGTATACATGTATCTCTGGTGTGCTCACTGGGACAGTGAGCCTTCTGCCTGAAGACATGTAGCCACATGGACATTTTTGATATGTGCTTAGACCACTGGAAAAACAGAGAGAGAGAGAAAGAAAGAAGGGACAATAAGTGCACAAGGATGAGAAAAATGATGCTATGAGCAATACCCATGTGCACCAGGAAAAATGCTTGCAGCCTGAAGGAGGTACATGTTGGTATAATTTCCAGACCAAAGCAGAGGGTACAATACACAAAGTAATGTGTGAAAAGCAGAACAACAAAGTGTACATCAATCTGTTATGTGCTGTCTCACAAAGGTATCATCTCTATATGTCTTACACCATCATCTGTTTCACCTCTGAATTTGTGTCTCTGCATCTGTGACCTTGGAACAGAGGATAATTCTTAGAATAAAAGACCAGGAAGTGCTTTTCACTCTGTAAACCACATAATAGCCCCAAATTTCATAATTCCCTCCACAGCTCCAATAACTTGAGAATAAACTCAATTTACAGTACTTTTGACTAGCACGAACCTTACCAACCAAATCTCACTCAAGTCCCTTAAAAACCCAGTTATCCTAGAGATAATAGTCATATAAATCTTCTAATTAATTCGCTAGTAAAGACGTCCCACACCTACACATATCACTCCCTTTCAACAAGCTTGTGATTATATGCAGGACCCTCATGTTAGACAGGACCCTAATAATACCTTACTTACTGATGTGCCTTCATATCACCAAAACTCCATTATTCAAGACTTTTCATTCTCCAAGTACTTCTCAACGTTATTGACCAGCCTCCAATGTCACAGCTTACATAGTGGTTCTATCCTAGTGGTGAAATAGTAGAAAATAGTCCGGTCCTGTATATCATCTTCATTAATGAGCTGGATGGGGGAGCAGAGCACACCCTCAGCAAATTCCCAGGTGATGAAAAGTTGGGAGGAGTGACTGATACACCAGTGATCATGCTGTCCTCCAAAGGGACATCAACAAGATGGAGAAATGGGCTGACTTGAACCTTATGCAGTTCAACAAGGGGAATTACAAACTCCTATACTTGGAGGGGAAAAAACCTCAGTATACACTGGGTGATAACCAGCTGGAAAACAGCTTTACAGAGAAGAAGTTGGTGATCCTAGTGGACACCAAGTTGAAAAAAAAAGCCATGTTGTGGCAAAGGCAGCTAATGGTATCCTGAGCTACATTAGATAAAGTATTGTGTGTCAAGGAAGGTGATCATTCCCCTCTATTAAGCACTGATGAAGCCACACCTGGAGTACTGTATCCAGTTTTGTGCTCCTTGGTACAAGGGAGATGCAGGCATGCCGGAGAGAGTCCAGAGAAGGATTACAAAGATGATTAAGGCATTGCAGCATCTATCCTGTAAGGAGAGGCTTAGATGGCTAGGACTGTTTAGACTAGAGAAGAGAAGGTTCACAGGGCATTTTATTAGTTCATATATACAGACAGATGTGTAAATTGTGTATGTATATATGGACACACATGAAGGGAGGGTGCAAAGATGACAGAGACAGGATCTTTCCACTGGTGCTCAGTGACAGGCCCAGAGGCAATGGGCACAAACTGAAATACAGAAGGTGCTGTCTGAAAGCAGGAAACATTTTGTTACTGTGAGGGTGACCTAACACTGGCACAGGTTGCCCAGAGAAGTTGTGGAGTCTTCATTGTTGAAAATACTCAAAAGCCATCGGAACACAGTCCTGGACAACCATCTCGGAGCAGCCCTGCTGGAGCAGAGGAGGTTGGACAAGCTGACCTCCAGAGGTCCCTTCCAATCCCAACCATTCTGTGGTTCATTCATATGTTAAGTAGTGATATAACAAAAGGTAAGTTCTCTCAGATATAGTGGGATAAGTATTTGGAGAGAAAACAGTTTTATAAAAAAAACACAGACATAAATGAGCTTACAAAATTCAGGGTATGAAAATGCCTTAACATACATTAATATAAAAAATACATGATTAAGTGAGATTTACGCAATACACAATCTGAAAAAGAGCAGAGAACTGCCAAATATATGCACCAGCATTTCTGAATTTTAAAGGAATATATTAGTGACAAAAGACCTGATAATATAATATAATATAATATAGTATATCTAAAATCACTGGTAGATAGATGTACCACATGAAAATAAGGATAGAGTGGTGGGAAGTGAGGCCTATTCCTTCCACATCCATAAATGAACTGAAGGGGTAAATACTTTTGGATATATTTTAATAACTTATCAGAAGACTTATAGTCCCTTCTGAAGCATTTGCTTCTTCTTATAATTTAAATAATGGCTGCAATTTCTCTGTGAGTTTTTGACAATTCTTTATAACTTTACATCTGATTTTAAAGTTTTGGGGTTTTTGTCTCCAAATATTTATTTCAAAACCTTTACAAACTGATCAGTAATGCACTCTGTTGAACAGTCTGTGAACATGTAATTAGTATAAAACTTGACTGTAACATAAAAGCTTTATACTTCAGAGACACACTTTCTCTGCCTTTTGTTCTGCTTAGCTAGCTGAGATCCATCCTCTCCTTCTCCACATTTGAAATGTGTTCTTAGTTTTGGTAAACTTGTCTGTGTTTCCTTATGCCATCCCTGATGAATTCCTGATATTTCTAGGCTCCATTATGTAGATTCATCAACAATATTTTCCAGTGATCATTTGTTGGACTGGTCTTGCCAGTGCAAATGATGTCAGATTATTATTGACAGTGCATCTACGATGCCACTGGCCACTAATACCCTGATAGGAACCTTCAAAATAATCTGAAAAAATTATTTAACCTTTGACCCTCTAGGCCTTGCATTTCTACAGGTACCTGCCCTGAACCTTAGTCTCTCCTACCTCCAGTTCAGGACATAGAGGGTGACATTTCTTGGGAAAGCTCCACTGACTTTGTCCTGTACCCTCACTGTCCTGTTCTGCAACACAGTAACCATTGTGAATTTGCAGTTCTGTGAATGGCACAGTCCTATGATGTCAATCTAAAATATACACTGTGAACTATGGAGTGGCTCCTGTTCAGGTGGTTGTTTTTGTTTTGCAAGTGATGCACATTTGCAGTTTTAATTGAACACTGAGAAACAGTAAACTTAATCTTCTGGGAAATCATACAAGAAGAAGCACTTTTTCTCATCTTGAACTTTATGTTGTAATAATGTTTTTCTCATTTACCACAGAAACTTTGGAACCAACTGGGAGAAGTTTTTAAGATGATTGTCTTGTCAGAGTAAATTTCTTCAGTGAGTTTATAACCAGTGTTGCACTGGACTATTATAAGCAATATAAGCTTACCTTTGACTGGCACCTGAAATTTGTTGCAATTTTTTTTTTTTTTAATCAAGATCTTTTACCCTTACAGATTTGACACAAACTACATCTTATTTTGCTCTTTTTTTCCTAGACTAAAAAATTTTAACTTAAACATTTGTAAAAACGCTACCAAATTTGATTTGTTAGTAGAGCAAATAAGACGTAAAAAACGTCTATCTATTCTGAGATACTTTACAATTCAAGGCAAAAAAAAAAAAAAAAAATTAAAAATCCTGTTTCAGATTTAAATTGCCATGATGCTGTCCAGCCAGAGATCTTAACCTTATCCTCAGTTTTAAATAACAAAAAAAAAACCCCAAACCAAACAACAGTGTAACTGTTTCTGAAGGTAGTAAGTTAGCATATTTAGTCTTTTTCCCATTAGCTGATTGATGAAAGGCTTTCCTTGAGAAGAGACAGATATACCTTGACTTTTTGCAAGAGCTGTTTTTTCTGCCCAACATTACCTCTATGGAGAAACAGTGGCACCTAGCTGTCAGACAGGCTAACCACTCCAAGTGCTCCTGGCCAAGACATGCTACACATCTTCCAGGGATCACCCAAAAATTACATGCTGACATAATTTAACAAGTCCCAGTTAGTCACAAACGAAACAAAAAACAAAACAGAACAAACAAAAAAGAGATACTAAAATCTTTACCTGACAAACACTAATTTTCAAGAACATATTTTGTTTCTTCATTCTGACCTCTGAGAAAGTTACACGCTTGTCTCAAAGTTTGGATGTGCATTTGGTCTCTAGTTTGGGAAAGCACATTAAGAGTAGGAGGAACCCTGTAAATTTAGGCCTGTATCTGTCAGAGGGCACAGGAAATTAATTCTCTGTGCACACAGAAAAGAGATAGCAACAGCACCATTTATGCAGTCATTATTAATATCTTTAATAAGAGCTCAATTACATACCCTACTATGGAACACCACTCCCAGGGTTTAATGGGATAAGGTTAAGTATTCTGTATCTCTTTCTAGTTTTTCTTAGAAAAATTACTACTTTCTCCCCAGCTCAGTTCTTCTGTTGTCATACTTCTCTGTTCAGTGAGGTCTAAAAACTTGCTCATGGAATCAGAATTCTTCTTTGACTAATTGCATTTCTTAACTAACTAAGCTTGCCAGGCTGTCAAACTGACATAGCTGGGATGAGGGATGTTTCAAAACATTTAGAAATGATACATAAATTGTCCATGAAATACCGTCATATTGTTGCATAATATTATATAAATTTTCATGAAATTACAACAGTGCAAGCACTCGTACCTGAGAACAGTCTTGACAATTTTATATCTACCCAAGATTGGAAACTAAACAGATTTTATCCCACTCTAGTTTTAGCTTCTGATAGATTCTGAATGTTATATGGAAAAAACACACAGAAAATGCCTGGATTCCTATAAAACACAGCTTTATATGACATATAAAAAGTCCTTTATAATGTTTCACATGCTTAACAATCATACTTAACAGTCACACGTCAGAATTCACTGAAGGACCTTTCTACAATCCCTAATAAATAGAGAAAAAGTTAAATATTTTAATGTTGCTGTATGAATTGATTGTCCTTCATCAGCTGGAAAAAAATGTTCTTTATATGATTTCATTAGATACAGCAGAATTTTATTGTAGCTATGTTGACAACTGAATTCTTTATAGAAGTTAGGATATTCAGAGAAATCAGCCTTATAAAACACTACATTTTTTCACAGATCCATGTTAAAACTTAAGGTTAAATACCACCACATCAGGAAATAGCATTCTAAAACCTGCTTGGCACAGTTGGAAATCATACATGGCACAAAGTACAAACAAATTTTTAGAGAGGAGCTGATAGAGGTCACGAAGCATAGAAGAATATCTAATCACCACTTCAGACAGGCAGATCTGGGGCTCATTTCTCCTCATAAAACATTAAAGGAAAATCAGTAAAAACAAAATGCAAGAAATGGGTAAAGGGATTGTTTCACATGAAGTAATATTACTCTGTGGGCTACAGCCTAGAATACAGTGCATACATGTATTACACAGACTTTGGGGGGGAACACTTTTTGCTTCAAAGCATCAACTAACCACTAGCCAAGAGGATTTAGGAAGAGCAATTTGGAGAATTCTAGTATTTTTAGCTGAACTCTCTGGTTCCAGACACTGCTGAAACAGGACACCACATCTCAGGTTTGACACAGTATAGAAGTTCCTACATTCCTAAAATTCCTGTTTAGTCAGTGCAGATTAGATCTAATTGAATGCTCCTGCTGACCTTACAAAAATAAGGGTAAAGATTCAAGTCTGAATTAGGTGGAACATTACTACTAGTAGTTTGGCTGCTGTATTTAAAGATGTATGTATGTGTAAGCTCAAAACAAAATTCTGCCTTACTTCTGCTGTCTTGGAAGAACACATACAACTCCAATGGTCACCTGTAGGCACCGTCACAGGTTTCTGTGGAAATGTTTATCAGTCCAGCCCCAACTAAAAAAATCATACCAGTGACCCTAAAATATTCCATGTAGTGTTCAAAATGTATATAACTATTTGTACTATCTATACATTTATCTATGTGTTCAGTATTTAAAAGTTTCCTCTGCAAACTAGCCCATCACTTCAAGCCACTAGAAATAAGACCCATGAATGCATAAAATACATGATTAGACCAAGAAGACTAAGATGCAAGTCATGACAATACCTGTATCTACTACCTGTGTCACTCAGGATGAGCAAATGATTGAAATACAAACCTCCAGAAGTTAATTACATGGAATACAAAACTCAGGTTTGTGTCAAACTTAAAGGATTTCAAATGTGAATGAAATCTTGGGGTATACAGACTGTATTGGTAGTATATATAGAATTAGACTGTCTGTGTTACAATTCCCACCAGGATTCACAGAAACAGTCTTCCAGGCTAGCACTACCTTCATACACTTTCTTGAATTTTTTAGCTATTCAGCTGGAGAATAAATAACATAAAGGATATTGTCTGTATTCCCTCCTTTTAGAAAGAGTGGCTCCTATAATAACACCTGTTAACATGAGTATAAACATTGTGTGGCCAAGGAATTCTCCCTGTGTTACTTAATACTCATCATTTGAATATTAGAATTAATAATTTTTACTTTATTAATTTTACTTAATTAATAATTTGTACCGTGGTCATTAAACCAGGTACTGTATAACTGAGCAATTGCAAGGCAACGTCTGCCCCAAAACACTTACTGTTAAGACTGAAATGAAGAAAAAAACATTATGGTTAACTTCATTAAGTACCCCCAAAACATCTTTAGATCATGTACAAAAAGAAAAAACCAAACCAAAGGAAAGTGTTTTGTAACTATCAAAACAATGAACATTTGTTAAAATATATGAAAGCGGAGTCTCCAACATAGTTTTGAACTGGCCACAACATAGTCTTCTCTGTTTATATCAGTTCAGTTTCCTTACCCCTAAAACTGTGAAACTATGGTTCCTACATTATACATTCTCAAATTAAGAATCAATAACATACATACGAAAATAATTTCTCTAAACAATTAGCAGAAACACAGCAAAAGTTTGGTTTAGACATGTATGTTCAACAGCTCCATTACAGGTATCGTGATTTTCTGATCCAGACTATTTTGCATGTCCTTATAACATGGAGAGCAGACTACTGCCATGTTCCCATTTTCTCCTAGTGCTTTTTTATCAGCTGTTGTGGGTATTTCTTTTCATGTTCAATGGACAACATTCTTTTTTCCCTAGTTAGAGAACCAACATTAAACCCCAAAATATTAAAATACTGCAAGGAAATGAAAATGTCTCCTAAAGTCCTTTAAATTTCAATTCCAAGCTTAGGTGTAGTTTTCCTGTATTTAATCAAAAGCATTCAGGTGTCTACCCTCAAAGAATTTAGCAGAGAGTTGCATGTCTTCTATCAGCAAGTTGCAGTCCTTCAAAGTGCTTTGTGCATTGACCTTAACAAATCAGAGTGCCAAGGAACCGAGGATTCTGACTGAAGCATGTTCTGACTTCTTGAAGCATGTTCTGAATTCTCAAAGTATTTCAAATCAGCTCTTGCTAACTATGAGGTAGTTACTAAGAGTTACATTACCACCTCCTGTTTCCAAAATGGATTTTTTTTCTTCTTTTCAAATATAGTTGAACATAAATCAGTTGAAAGGGAATTTCTAAAGGCAGTGTCACAGAGTAACATATGCAAATAAACAGAATTATCTTGCCATAGCTCGGTGAGTGTTAGTAAAAAGTCAATATACTATTATAGTGTAGAAAACACAGAGGAAATATTAAGTAGATATGGAAAGGAGATATGTTGGAATAGCTTAGTTGAAAACAATAAAGAGAAACAGTATTAAGAAGATAATGATCAGAAAATAATATCAGTTACAACATCAGCTTTTTATTTTGTATAGCTCTTATATTACGACGTGCAATATGCAAGCTTTGGCAGAAAAAATAGCTTCCAATTAAAATGTTTGTAGATTGCAATTCCATTTATCTGAAAGCATGTCCATATACTGTAAGGACTTGGCTCAGGTGCCAGAAAGAGGCATCTAGTGACATTTGAAATAGCTGATGATTTTTGAGACATCCACATGGATCCAGCATGTAGGACACATGCCTTTCTGGGACAATACTTGGAGGCCAGATAGGATAACAGTTTAGAAGCTTGGGGCCTGACATTTTAAATGTCGCTACTTATCCATATTTGGTCAATTGACTCAAGGCTTAAGTCAGATATCAAATAATTGAGAATAATTACCCACTGAAGTTTCTCAATCAGGCAATAAGGAAGAAATTCTATGTACATAAATGCATAACAAGCCATCATAGAGAGGGTTATAACCCACACAAGTATTAAAGATACTACTGCATCAAGTTTGAAAGTCTAATTAGGAGTCTAAAATTATTTCCTGATAAATGTGTTGAGTTCCATTCCATCACCAATTAGTCTGAAAACTTAGTTAAGCCACCTCTGTTGATTTGTAAACCTGTAACTGAAGACTCTCATCCAAAAATTTCCAGTTTTAAGCAGTAAGAAGCAGCATATCTTCACCATTGCATTCAAGAACTTGAGGATAATCTTCCATAGGAAAGCAGGTGCAAGCCAACATGTAGCACAGCCTGTCAAAAACTCTGTAACAGGCATCTGAATGAGACTAAGGTATTTGGATGATAACACACAATTTTACATAAGGTAAATGCAGGTCACAGATCACAGAAGAAACTGTGCAACCCTAAAGACCTCTATATAAAGTTTGAGAGAGAGAGATATTTTTAATTACATGTTTCCTCTGCAATCCAATACCAGATATAATGGAATTTCGTGGAATGTAATAATAAAAAATATGAAGCTATAATGTAAAGTCTATGTAACACTATGTTTTGGGTGATTGGAAAACATCATTACCAACTTCCATTATCAGGTAAACTTTAGCATACGGCATGCAGTCAGAAATTAATTCAAGCAAAGACAATGCAGGTAATTATAAGCACATTAAATTTCCCCAGAGTTACTTGAGGAGTTTCATTCATGAATTCAAATGTACTGTTTCCAAGCAGCTGCAATTGAATATTTGGTCCTTCCAAGTTTTGGGATATTGTCTTCTGCTTTTGTATTAGCTCTACAAAGAGAGCCTTTACACATGGGCCAGTAAGCTGCATAGCAAATCCTTTTTTTTTTTTAATGAATTAAAGTACCACACACTTTGGTTTCTAAAGGTAAGGAGAAGCCCAGGAAGTAGGTTTGAGATGAAACCTCAAAGTAGCTTTTCAGTGTCCCACTCTTCTGCTGTGGAGCAGGCCAGGAACTGGCATGGAAGGCCAGGGTTGCCCAGCAAGAAAGTCTCTGCTGGAGTTTTCTTTTTTTTTTTATTTTATCAAAAGTTCTATCAGCAGCTATAACTGCTCTAACAGCTCTCTTGGGAGACATGTACTATGGCTGCTGCATGCACACCACTCTATCGGAATGATCTGTTGTCTTCTGTTATTCTAGAGCTCAAACAAGATTATCATGCTCTTTTTTGGACTTAAACTTCAATTTGCTTTGGATGCAACAATTACTTTTACTTATTCTGTTATTTACTAATTCTATTTGTTACATATCAAACAGAAGATACACAGAAGAAATATGATTTATTACAGCCTTATTTCAGAAAATTGTCTAATATTAAAAATCTTAGTCACATCAGTATACCACTCCTACATAAGTCAGGAAGAAAATACAGCAGACCACACAATGAGGAAAGTCTTATCACTGGAAAGTAAGCTATAGAAATATATTTCAGTTAAAGAGCTTGATAAATACCTGTAATGAGCATATCTAATTATATACTTGTAAAGAAAAAAATAGCAATTGAAAGTATATAGAGACATACATGATAGTGGAGAGTATTTGCCTAAGCCAAATCCTAATAGCTAAATATAAGAAAAGTGACAGTAAATATTAAAATGTCAGTGCTTTTTGGATATTGACAAAAATCAGAAATTCTGGCAGTTCCAATTACATTAGAAAATTCTTTTACTAATTCAGAGGTAGGAAAGGTGTATTTTACTAAGATCTTGTAGGTTTACTACACTACTTGAACAGTAAATTAAATCATAATTTAAGAAACATTAATGCTACATTCATGCTTTGAACTGACCCATGTTCAACAGAGCATAAGTGCCTCGAAGAATATGAAATCTTTACACCAATGATGAAGCAAACTTGTGTCTATTATTTCTTGTTAGCTGGAGTTTACACACCAGTCCATTCAGTTGCCTGTGCTGCCTAGAAGTTGTGCCCTCATGCTAACTTAAGTCAGCACTCAAAGACTTTACCAGAAGGGGCAATCTGATCAAGAAGAACAGGAAAAAGATGTTGTCTTGAGAACTGTCTTAATTCCCAAAATCAGGTGAGCTGGTAACCTCACCCATATACACATACCTTCATGTACAGAGAGTATGAACCAGCCTACATCATTCACCTTTGGAGTTCCGGACTGTATGAGTCTACACTATTCACTTTTGGAGTTCCACCACAAGAATGGGCTGTGTGCGCTATGGGCACTCCAGGCAAGATTCTCCTCAGCCATAAGCACAGCATACGGAGTACCTGAAAAATTAAAAGCTGCTGCTGCCATAAAGTGTAGATGAAAAGCAAGCAAACCACAACAGTGCTGTGGCCAGCTTTCTGGATGTAAGCACAGCTAACCCAGTAGAACCCAATGGTTATATATATATGTTGACAAAGCTGTACTGGTCTGACTGGGATGGAGTTAACTTTCCTCATAGAAGGCCATATAGTGCTGTATTTGTATTTGTAGCTAGAATAATGTGGAGAACACACAAATGATATGGCTACTGATGAGCAGTGCTCACCACAGCACCAAGGCTGTTTTTCCAACAACTTCTCGAACAGGGCAATTTTTACCTCTGTTTCAGACAATATTGTCTAAGAAAAACACCACTTTTTAGAAGTAAACTACTGTCTCCAGACAATTAGCCATTCTGCCTTCCAATAACGCAGGCTTAAACACGCTTACTACAGTCATATTCTGCAGGCATTGGAAAGGATGCATGAGACATAAAGTTGTCTGGGATGGGCTTCACAATAACTAAATTTTGTTATCTACACTGTTGGAGCTACTTGTAGTGGTAATTCTGGTTATCTTCAACAGAGAGAAACAGACATATTAAGACATGCTACATCTTATCATAGACATGGGATTAGAAGAATCACATCCTAAGATACCTTTTCTTCAATAGACTATAAAGGGAATGTAGACAGCAGACAACTGAGTTAGAAATTACACCATTTACTCAAATGAATCCTACCTCTGTTACCAAATCCATGTCTTAAACTGTTACAGTGAAAACATTGCTGTTGACACATTCCTGGTTGCAGATCTAAAGAAGCCAAATGTTGATTTACAAGGATGAGTAAAACAAACTGCAACGCCTCTGAAGCAACTGCTGCTTTCCCTTTGGTTAAAGGATATATTATTTTCTGTTGTATTTTAA
The DNA here is from genome assembly GCA_024611175.1 of Megaceryle torquata. Classification (NCBI taxonomy): domain Eukaryota; kingdom Metazoa; phylum Chordata; class Aves; order Coraciiformes; family Cerylidae; genus Megaceryle; species Megaceryle torquata. The sequence goes on along the minus strand of JANIJG010013175.1, from coordinate 19,013 downwards.
GGACCCTAACTGTATCTATATATGGCACACTGAAGTAAGACCTTTTTGAGTTATTATATTCTATCAGGTAGACAATACGTCTTTAAAAAATATCCTATTACCCTTTACAGGTTAGAGAGCAACAATCTGTCAAGTAATTCATATTTCTGAAGTCTTTAATACAGTACATACATTTGGTAGGATTTCTTTTTCCCCAAAGTAAAAAACAGTGGCACTCCTGATTACATCATACTAGAAAAATTGTCTCTCCAGCTTCTTGGCTTCATTAGACAAATGAAACTACTGTACATCATGTAAACACTTGTAAAAATGTCACTGGAAATTAAACAAGTTTTGTCAACCTCTTGAAGAAGATTTCTGGCAGTATTTCTCAACATAAAGTATTATAGCTGGCTGGAGAATCACAACTCTCACAACTTGCAAAGTCTGATTTCTTTCTGCACTGGAATGAGCTGAATAAAACAAAATAGTGTAGAAAAAAAGTCACTTAGGTGACAAGTATCTGTCCATCTCTATCTCCCTCCAACAGTCTTCCACTCCTTGCAAGACCCAACCACAAGTATACCAAAACCCTTCTTTGCCAGAATATGACACAAAGTGAAAGGATTTGACATACCAGCAATTTGTGTCAAAAAGGAGTATCTGAGGGAGCCCAATAGACCATATCTCGTGAAAATTGAAGAACATTCAATACAGACCCAGAAGTCACAAATTCTTGTATCTTCAGTCCATAACCTTATATTCAGTTTATGCATATATGATCTTTTCTCAAGCTGCAAAGCTATTTACAGTATCCTCACCATCATAATGAATCACTCTCCACTTCTGCTACTTTAACTGGAGCACTGACAAAACTAACAGTTTTTAATTTCTTTCAGAGTTTTTTATGTTGAAAGTGGGGGAGGAGAAGGAAAGCTATTTTGTGGTGGTGTTTTTACAGACCCACATTATTATAATGAACCAGTGTGCAGTGCAGGCACTAGCAGAGGATAGAAATCCTTCTGCAAGCTTTGCCAGAGAAGAAAATATAATATGGAACAAAGTCCCCTACTGTAATAGTGGTTTAGACCATGCAGCTTAGTCTTTGTACCTGCTTTCCTGCATGTGAAGTACAGTTAATAATCCTTATCTCTTTTGAACTAATGGTGGATCTGGGTATTAATGATCCCTAAATAATCAGGAAACTCTGTTAAGCATATCTTTAAAAGGCTTTTTTTTTTTTTTTTTTTGTAGCTTTGGCTATTCTTAGTATAATTGTTTTTAAAATTGAAGTTGTTATCTCTTTGGAATTTCATAAGTTCACCCTTAAACCAAGCATCTAGACATTCAGAGCACTCCAAAGACCTATGAATTCTCTCCATACAAACTGCTTCTGCTGTCCAGACTAATTTAAATTATGCCTTTTTCCTCTTAGGAAAACTTCTGAAATTAGAATCTTGTCAGTTGATTGGCAATTGGCATTAAGCCAGGATATAATTCTCTGGTATGCACCATTAAACCTCACAGTGAGGATTAATTAGTACTGCAAAAGCACTTTGAAAATGAAATGTGCTGTATACTAAATAATTATTATTTTTATTACTATAACATTGTAAGAAAATTAGCAAGTGACTAAGAGACAGTTTACAAGACCTCCCTGAAAATTATACTGGGGCCTTTTTCTGAGAGATCATCCAAGTAAAAATTACCCACCTCTATATACATGTATATCTATTTCTGTATGTTGTCATAATGGATCAGCACTGGTAATACAGATGGGTCTGGATGTCTGATTAGTGAAGAAAAATAAATTTGTAATGGAATTCACAAGGCATTGCTATGAAAGATTGTTTCCCTTTTATCTGCTGTAGCCATATACATGCATATGTGATCAAACATAATTTGTGGATATCCATGGAAAATAAGCTGATAAATTCACTTTGATTAGTCAAGTGTCTTTAATAACTAAATCAGGAACTGATTACTGATACGTCCTTTACAATATCTAGCACAACGCGTACCCAGTTCTCACAGTTTTGCTTCCTTGTTTTCTTCAATGTAAACTGAAATTTGGATAGGTTAATTGTATATTGTAAAAGAATCATAAAGGCCATCCACTGACCACCTGACCTCTTTTCCTGGTGACAACAAAGCAACTATGTACATAAAGCACCTTGATTAGGCACCTTAGGTGAGGTAACATACATTCCTAATATCGATGAAGATATATATGTACAAATGCAATCATTTACAAGTTGGAGATATGGTATTAGCAATCTCTATGAAAACAGCAATGTCTGATTTCATAATTCATGCTCAGCTATCAGAGACTTGCTTCATAGTTGTAGAAGGTACAGATCAACTTTACTGGGACTGAAAACTGAGGCTTTGGATGAGAATCATGAGAATGCTTTTGTCTTCATTCCTTCAGATGATCCTTTCCTTGCTTCTTTGCTCAGTAAAAGGAGAGGTAGGAGGCTATACATTTGCAAACTCTAGTGCAATAAACGTCACTGAGCCATGAGTATATCTACACAGCATGATACATTAGAATCTTGCACATAATCTTAATGAAAAATGCAGTTTTGAGGCTCTGATTCAGGCTGATATGGTCCCATAAATCTTTTCTTTTTATTCTTCCAACTGTGTGGCTATGCTCAAAAAACCTGCAGAATGACCTAACCTGTCTTTCTAATGCATGATCTAAGCCTTAGCTCCAGTGATGACTGGTGTTTTCTCATTAAATGGGATTGCACAAAACCATGTTCTGCTTAGGCTTTTGTATTGGCTTCTGTTTTTTAACAGGAAAGATGCTTTCTAAGATATTGTGAACTAATGGGAGAAGCAATGCAGTTATTTTTAGACACTATTAGTCAATTCCCTGGTTAAACAGGAGGAGTTGCATGTTAACAGAGAAAGAAGTCTATGGTGGAAGACAGATGGGAAGCACATTCAGCACATTCTGTGGAAGAAAATATGAGGTGCTATCTATCAAAAGTCATACAAAATGCAGCTCTGGAGCTATGACAGTACATGAAATTTTTTAGCAGAAATGTATATTAACAAAGCATGGAAAAGATCAAATGGAAATTTATACATTATTTACTTTAGTTTTGAGAACTAGCGGGCAGACTGCTGATCTTTAGACTCATGCTATTAGTCCAGGTTAAATCTTAGTGAAAAATGTATGCAACGTCTGGTTTATACCTTTCCTGCCCTTGAAAACTACCTGAGGAATGAAAAGATTACTCATCACCTACTTTATTTTGAACTCAGGAGAAGTTTATTCACACTTCTTGTAGCCACAAAAGAATTTCTAGAATACTTGGAGTAGAATAAACCATCAACATGAACATATGTTCATTTCCTCCATACTGTCAGTGATAATTAAACTAAACATTCCAAAAGAAGATTTCAAACCTTACCCATCACCTCCCTCCTCATTAAATTGCTTGTTATAGTTAATTTCTATCAATGTTTTATGTAATATTTAGCCTACATATTTCCTCTATAGTTTTAAAGCAGTTCTTCTTCAGTCCTCATTTGCTAATGGGAATAATTGATTCTTGTCCTCTTCTGAGCATTCTTCCATGGATTTGTGACAGCTTTGTTTCTTCTCTGGTTATTTATTTAATTTGAGGTTCAAAGTGCATAACTAGTAGAATATCCTGACAGGGAACATTATGTCAAACATTGTGAAAAATCTGATTAAAATCTCAATCCTGAAAGGTGCTGCATGACTTCTACAATGGGAAATGAGCTCTCATCTCTCTTTCTAGGAGTCTGGAAACATTTGGAAATGTTCCGCATCAAAGTTTTTTTTTTTATATTTGGATATTTTTGGTATATCAGTTCTGTGTCAGGGATATTTTTCTGCTTAAACACAAACATATGGGGATTTGGGACATCTTACAAAATCAGAGCAATAGAATGAGATAGATGAATGATATGTGTAATAATTTATATCAGTAATAATGAAATAAAAATAAAACCTCCTTGGTCTTTGTTAAGCTAGATAATTCTTCAGCTTATAAAGCTTTTCAAGAAGGATGTTTTCACAGAAAATTGTTGTAATAATATTAATCCTGGAAAAAAAAATATCTTGGCAAGTTGTGTAACAAGCATTTTCATTCTCAAACAATCTCAGTTTTAAGAAACTTTTTAAAACTGAATTTCAAAAAGTAAGCAAAAAAAATGGGAATTCTAAAAGATTAATTCAAAAGTGATATTGTATCCAAAATGTAAGAATAATTTTGAAGCAGTTGGATAATTATCTCTAAAAACCTTTCAGAATGTTTCAAAATACAAAAATATTTTTCATTGTTTTTTTAGAAAGAAAAGGTTGTCAGCCAAAAATACTTCATATTATTATATTCAGAACAAGACATCACCTCTAGGATAAGGTATTCCTAAAGAACATCTAAGTTTCTTAAAATTACATAAACCCAACACAGATTACCCCTATGTCATTTAGACAGCTTCACAATCCAGTCTCCAAGACTCTGTTCACAAACAACTTGTGACATCATTTCTATTTTAGCTCATGTTCTGAAACATTCTGCATCTATAGTAAACTTTACAATAATTACCAAATAGTTGGAGCACAGTAAATCAGCCCTGACATCTGTTCTTGCATGTGTGCTGTGGCTGTGGAAATTCATAACTTCTTATTAACACTATCAACTCAATCATTCAGGGCTGGTGTAGATGATTGAAGTAATCACTCTAGCAATGACCACATCACCTCCTAAACCCACACAATTTCTTGAAATCTCCTGAAAGCAGAAAGTTTAATAATAACGTGGGTTGTAAGGGAGCTCTGAAGGCCCTCTGGTCCAATCCATACTCAGAGAAGTACTAGCTTTGGCAGTTGTCCCCAAACAAGTCATGGGAAAAGACAGAGAAGCTTTGTAAATGAATCAACCATTGTATTTCATCCACAAGACTAGAGGAGACACCTAAAACATTCCATCACTCTACATCTTGACAGTGTGTTGGTAGAAAGGGAGTGCTGGAATCCAGACAGTCTACCCAAAGGGACATACTCCCTTTGATGGGACTTTCTTCACCGTGAAACTCATCCAGGTCAATGGGCTATTCAGCTGGCAAAATAGGCAGGCTGAAAGACAGCTTTCTACAAACTAGCCTCACGACATTATGTTCAATACATTTCCCTCCATACAGGAAACTGGAAAGTAAATTGTATAAAATACTTGAAATTTATAATTATTTTGAAAAATTGTGTTTAAATACTACCAGTAATTTAAAGAATAATGATACTATCCTTACTCTAGTATTGTAATGGCTTTTCAAGCCTGTTACCACAGTCCTGGCATACACTTAGGACCCAGGAGCTAACACAATGATTAGTGCAGAGTGGAGGGGGAGTAGAACATCCCTCGACCTACTGGCCACACTCTTCTTTATGCACCCTAGGATACCATTGGCCTTCCTGGCCACAAGGACACATTGCTGTTCCATGGATAAATTATTATCCACCAGGGGGCTGCTTTCCAGCCGGTCTACCCCTAACATGTACCACAGTGTTGTTCCTCCCCAGGTGTATGACCCTGCACTTCTCCTTGTTGGACTTCATTAGGTTTGCCTTTGCCCAGCTCTCTAGTCTGTCCATATCTCACTGGATGGGAGCACAGCCTTCCAGTTTATCAACCACTCCTCACAGTTTAGTATCATCAGCAAATTTACTGAGGGCACACTCCATCCCTTCAACCAGGTCATTGATGAAGATGTTGAATAAGACTGGACCCAGAACTGACCCCTGAGGAACACAACTACTTACAGGTTGCCAGCTGGACTCTGCACCACTTATCACAACCCTTTGAACTCTATTGTTCAGCCAGTTCTCCACCCATCTCGCTGTCTGGTCTTCTAACCCACACATCCTGACCTTACCCACGGGGATGTTACGGGAAACAGTATTAAAAGCCTTGCTGAAGTCAAGGTAGACAACATCCACTGCTATCCCTAATAATTTATTCTCTTCCTTATACATCTACTATGCTTCACTGTGTAAATCTGTTTCTCTGGTTCAACTGTGGCTGATGGTGCAAATTTCCTAATAGATTTATGTAGCTAATTTCTGGAGAGAAAGAAAAGATAAAATTCAAATCTTCCAGAGCACCTTTACTTTCCTGCCTGAATATTCCTTCCTGAATGAAATAGGCAGTATGTCTGAAGAGGATAGAAGCAGGAAATAATGTAGTCGTAAGCAAGCACAAGGAAATGACTGATTTGAATCCTTACATATGTAAGGAATCAAAGAGCCCATTGTACATGCTGAACTTCCCACACACATTGAGCTTTTGCTATTAATATTGTATTCCAAATACATCCTAGACACTGACTGAGAACCTTCTCTTGATATTGAATGGGGGTAAATCAAGATAGCTGGTTTGATTTACAACATGCAAAAACTGTTATTTTTCTTTTTTAAGTAATCTGTGATATGCTCTACATATTGCAATGGTACTATGGTATGTATGTTTTAGTGTTGAGTACTGCCATGAATAACTACCAGAGTAATTTCATAGGATATAAATTATTACTAACCCCAGGCTACAATAATTCATGAATTCCAAAGCTTTTTAATTTAATATGCATATTTTATGTATTTGAGGATGAAAAGAGCCCTTTTTAGGCTGAGTCTGTTTTGATTTACACCCTTAGGATCATGACTGAGATGTTGTTTCACACATGGAGGGAGATTATCACTGAATAATGTAAATATTGTATATATTGACAAGCAGAAAAGAGATTGTTCCTTTTCACATATTCTAAATGCTTCTTAGGGCACAACCTTAGATATCTGAGATTAAAAAAAAAGAGAAAAATTATTAATTGAAAACAAATATTAAAGCCATGGTTATGGCAGTTTGAGATACATTGTTTATACACAATGATTATGACTAAGCACAAGTGGTACATAATTACCTTGATAATTTGACTGTATGCTATTGCTAAAATATGCCTAAAAATAATGTCTAAAAATCAGACTATGAGTGTATATGAAACAGATATTGTGAAAAATGTCACATTTATTCCAGATAAATTAGTCAATGCTCATTCAGATCACAACATAATTATTTACCATGATTACTGTTTGCAAGGAAATAGAGCATTCTTCCATGAGAAAATTTCTACTGCAAGCCAGTATTTAATATGCATTTCTAAAAGTATTTAGAAGTGTTTAAAAAAATATCTGAATAATTTGCAGGGTTTTACTTAAATAAAATAAAATAAAAAATAAAATAAAAAATTAACACTTCTACAATAAATATCACCCAGGCTCTTTAAACCAAAGATCTAATAAAGAACAAGAATTTTTTCAAGACACAATGTAAACTGTATTTCATTTATAAGTGTCAGTTCAAAGTGAAAATTTTCTGAAATTTTTACTCCAGTTTTCCTTCTGTACAAATTAACTTTCTATGACAGCAAGAACTAAATGTAGTTTGGGGATCTTCTCTGAAGGGCAGGTACATTCTGCCTAACACCAGACAAAGACCACAGAACAAACTGAAGATACCAACCTACGATGCTTGGTAGGTTCAGCTTCAGTCAGAGGTTACTAGCCCCAACTCATCTTTTCACTTACTATCCATCTATACATCTAAATGAAACAGAGATTGTGAATGAAAGCTTGTAACTGCCAGTTCAGAATACAAATAGAAAGATGGTATCTGGACTGCAGTGCTAGGAACCATATCTTGCTTATTCCTCCACCACCACAATAGTAACAGCAGCCCCAACTGAAAGGTGAGGAAAACCACATGGGACAGTCACCTGTTCACTGTCAAAAGCAGCCACAAGAGTGAGCAACATCAGCAGGAACCATGGACAATACATTAATATATTCCTTCTCATTAGAGAATTTATTCTCTTATACCTCTAGCCAACTACATTAGAGAGATAACAAGGGAAAGAACAGAAAATTTCCCTCTCCATTCTCCATGGCCCATGGAAAAAAGTATGCTTTCTTTTCATTGCTGTCAGAGAGACAACCACAGCAGGTTCTGGCAAGCTCTTGCTTGATCAGGCAGGAAATCACAGCTTTCAAGTTTCATCAATTCTGATGTGCAAGACATATATAAAAAATGTATAAATGTATATAAACATATATATAGACATATGTATAAATATATATAGACATATATATAAATATATAAATGACAACTTTCACCATTATTATTCTTTAAAAGGAGGCAGAGAGCATATCTAAGGACAGAGTTCTAAATAGCTGTAACTTTGGCATTCTTAGTGTCAGAGTGACATTGTGTTAGCTCATATATTGCTACACAAGCTATTTGATGTCTTACTATTGTGAATCTCAACGTCACAGCAGAAAACAGAGCTGGATGAAGATCTTTCCCTGAAAGTGACTACACAGCACAGATTTACCAACTAATACTACTACTTTTGTTCACTTTCAATTCACACCTGTTTCTTTTCTTTAACTACTTTTACTTTGTTTATTTCTATCAAGAACTAAGATTCACTTTAGGAAAATATATTGGCAGTTAAAATATTTGTATGTGAATTTCAAAGATAAAACTTAGAAAACTAAGCCTTAAAAGTGCATTTGTGTATGCCCAGGGACACTGTGGCCATCTCTGGTTGGTGAAGAAGAGAAAAAAGATACATTATCTTTGTTCATTCCTATGCACTATAACCACAGGATGGCTTGAGAATTTAGAAGGAGGCAGAAACACTAACAGAACAACAACTACAGACAACAGAACAACAGCTAACAACGGAACAATGACTAACAGAACTAACAACAACACTAACAGAAACACTTTCCTAGTACAAGGTTCAATAGAAAAAAAATGTGCTTTTGAGGCAGACAGTCTTTGCCAACCCAAAGGTCTGAATTGTGAGCCTCCAGAGTTGGAAGTGCAAAACTGCTGCATTTTGAGGTAAAGAAGTAGAGCTACAAAGCGGGGCACACAAGCTATACCTACACTTGACATTAAGTACATCTAGGATCATGCCTTGACCTGGGACAATGCACAGTCTGACACAGTATCACTGAATTTGCAGCCTCTACATTAGGGTGGCTGCATCCTGCTGGGGAATTTATTGTACCCTCCGAGGTAAATTAACCATATTTGTGTTTAAATATATATATAAAAAATATTGAACAATGCACGTCCCATCCTTATATACACTTACATGGGAACCAATCCTGTGAGTATCAGCATCAGGCACCTCAGCCAGGCCTAGAGTTCATCTTCCAGCCCAGCTTTATTACTCAAAGCACTTGCATTCCAGAATTGCCACAAGACAATGCTGTGGCTATTTCTTATGTCATCACCAGGCATAACTTCATTCCCTTAGAGACAAGTTCTCCCATCTTTGGCATCCCTGCTTCTAGCCAGTTTAACCTCTCCTGCATTTGGGCCTTCTTGACCTCCATACCAGATCATTCATTGGTCACAAATTATCATTGCTGAGAAGTTATAGTGTGAATTATCCTTCCAATGCAAACTACCAAATAGGAATGGCTCTGCATCTGTGCCAATTAACAAAATAGATGCAGGAATGGGTACTCGTTGGCACAGCCTAAAACCATGGTTAGTGACTCCTCTACCAACTGGTCAAACCCAACTGCCCAAGTACATTCCCTTACACTATTGAAGTTACTGATACAGATACGGTCAGAGGGAAGAGAAATATCACTTGATCAGTGATCAGAGTGATCATCTTTTCCTCTAGACCAGCCTAAAATTCTTTTACTGTTGACTGACTGACTGACACTGTTGACTTCTTCCCTACCCACTTCTGGAATATGCAAGGGAGGTCACACAGACACCAAAGATTTTGTGCACAAGAAATTGCCCTGCAGCAGTTTTAAGGTTCTCCGTTCTTTACATCCTTCCATTCTACATCCCTTTATTCCTCTCCACCTTCTCTCAATAGAAAATGAAGCCACAAGAAGAGTCAAAAACTGAGACACTCTGTCAGAACAATATCTTCAACAGGAGCTGCACAGCACACAGCACTGAGTGAACTGCAGGGCAAGCTAGAGATAAGAAAAAGAGCACAGATTGACCAGGGAACCCCAGAGATGTATTTCAAATGTGTGCTGAGCTTCCACTTCTTCTAATTCTTCCTTGGCATCCAGAAGAGCTCTATATAATTCCAACATAATTTCTTCTCAGCCTTCAGATGTAACAAGGATTTTCTTTTTCTACTGTACAGGACTGTATTTTCATAACAGATTTTCACCGGGATTTATGACTTGTGTGAGACCAATAAAAATATCTTTCCTCACAGAATGAGATACGTATGTGTTCTTTGTAAAGTGGATTAGTATCTTGATTTATGACTACTGTTTTTAAGGTCTCCAGTCACAAATACACTATTTTGATAATTTCCTTTTCTCTGTCCACCTATGGATTACAATAGCTTTAGTCATCACATGCAGTTATCAGAAAGAAAACGAAAAAAAGGAGCATTATCTGCCAAGTTTTGACAAAATAAAATTGTTGATTGTAAAAGAACTTTCAATAGTTTAATTCTTTATTTTAATAATGGCAAATGTATCCTGCCAATGTTCTACATCCTCCTAAAATAACAATGGATGATAAAATCAATAAAGTGGAAAAATAAACATTTAGGGGTTCCAGTGTTTAAATGTAGATAATATTAATTCAGACACAAACGTGCATTAAAATATCCTGGTATTCTGCAGTTTCTCAAATCATTAACTCTCTGGAATAAGGACTGTGTATTTGCTGTGCTTTCCACACAACATAATGGCACACTAATGCTGACAGAGGCCTTCAGGCACTTCCAAATTTAAAAAAAAATCACAATTAAAATGATGATGGTAATGCCTTATGTTTTTTGAGTAAACAGCTGAAATGAGGTCTCTTCTTTATCTGTCAAAGGATAACATTTCATTTGATACAACATTATATATGATCTATGCCCAGGATCCTGGTGGTTTTGGTGACAGAAAGAAAGTCTTTATTGTTGAAACAATATCAATATCTTAAATGCAACATAAACTTAAGCACAAGAGGAAGTGAAGTTAGGATGGTCCCTTAAATTAATAGCAAAATTAAAGCAAAAACTTTCAAAGGTAGATATCTAATTTTCAATGAAAAAAAAAAAAAAAAAAAAAAGGAAAACTATGTGCCTAGTAGTCTTCAAAAACCTGGGCTTAAACCAGGAGTCTTGTGACTCTGCTAACAGCTGTGGTGACTCTTTTTACTGAAATCACCATGGCTTGTTCAGTACAGTTCAAAAGCCCCAGTTCAATTAATGCATCTGCCAGACTACCCTAGTACATAGTAAACCCAGGATTAGGGATAAAAACCCCTAGATCTTGGCATAAAATACTTTAGTAAGGGGAAGAGTACAAAGGTAGAGGTTTACATGGTGTTGTACCAACCTTTAGCAGGGAACCAGCCATACAGCGCTGAATAGCTGGATGCAACCCTGCCTTGCAAGCAGTCTCATTGAGCCCAAACAGACACAGCTACTACAAAGAGAAGACAATCACTACAAGAATCAGCAAGAACCTAGACAAGCTCACTGCAGGTTGAAGATCTAGCCACAAAACAATTAGCACAATCAGGCCATACTTTTTCAGTCCATAGAATTATAAAAGTGAATAATACTTCCTGCAATCACTAACCTTCCAAGGCTTGGTCTGAAACGCGGCTGTGTCTCATCATCAACTGGCTTTTCAGTGGAAGTACATGAAATCTGAGGCATAGAACAAAGGATCTACATTGGAAACAAACTTTGATGGACAAGTAAATTTGTTGACACATAACAAAAGAATAAAGACCAACTGAAGTTTTTTTCAATGTGGGATTTGAAACATCTCTTTCTAATGTACAATAAGTTTAAGAACCTGCTGCATTCTTTCTCTCAGTCTTAGTCTCTCAAAGAGGCTTTCTTCCTAACCACCAAACTTTTTAGGAATTTAGTGTCATTTAACCATTGCACCCAATTTGTTTGAAGTTAGTCATTGAGTAAGGAAGCAGAGGCAGCAGGACAGATGTGGAAACAGTACAATCCCATACCCTTTGTTTCCACAGAAAATGAGGCTAACAAGCATAATAACCCTCATGAAGTTGTGGGGTTTTTGTATAAATAATTGCATTTTCCTGTTGTGTATGTTGCTATTATTATTGTTTAATGTAAATTACTATTAATATACACAGCATGAGTTATTGCCAGGATGTTTAAAAGGGAAGAGTAAAAGGCCAATCTGTTAAGCAATGGATAAAATATATTTCAAATGTTTTTTAACAATATTGATCTTGTCTTTGAAATTGAAAAACAGAATTTATCAGCGTATGACTATTAATTTTAATTTGGAAATAAGAAAAAAAAATCATTATTACATCCCCCTATAAACAAAAGTGTAACCATAAATTTTTGAGATATGTTTTATACGATGAATACTTCTACCAACCACCTACTTAAGAACAAAGGCTAACCTACAGATTTAATAGGTTAGTAAATTTCACAAGGCAAAACCATTAAAAATTACAAGACAGATATAATTTGATATTATTTCTGTATTACACAGTTAACCACATCGCACGTCTTGATAGCCTAGTTAACAATCTCTATTCATTTCACCATATATTATAAAAAAAAACAAGTGAAAAGCAGTCTATTTAAAGACCTTATGCTCTTTTTAAGCTGCCCAAGTTCTTAATTTTTCAGTACTGATTGATTTCCTACATGTTGCCAGAACTCAAAGGAAAGCAAACATTCATGTAAATTACCTAAAAGGTCATTACTTTTGAGGGCAGATTAACATCAATTATAAATATCAACAACATTAAGATTAATAATTCCCTTTTCCTCAAATGATACACATCTTTCAAAACAAAATGTTGTGTTTATTGACTGTCTGTTACGGTGGAGAACCCAGAACAAGAACATCAAATGGTCCCAGGAGTCTTCTGTTCCTTTCTTGATGTTTCAAAATAACATTGAACAGCATTCAGGAGCCTAAACCCCACATTAAAAAGGTCCCTTTCCCCTAGAGCTCCTGTCCAGATGGATCTATACAGTCATCATTCACAAAGGTCTAGCTGCATGTATGGTAATTTCAAAACAATTGTTTACTTCCTAATTTTCAAATGATATGGATTTTCTGCTTTGCTTTACCATTCCTCTGTGTGATGGAAGAGAGTTTTTCCCATTAGACCACTTTTTCCTTTAGATTCTGAATTTATCATAGTACCACTTCTAAACACCATATGACAAAAAGGGAGGCTTGTTCCCAGCCAAAGGATTAAAGGAAAATTGATCAAAATTACTCAACATTTTCTCTTGACCTGTAAGATCATAGAATTATAGCATATCTCAAGTTGAAAGAGACATATAAGGATGCTTGAGGCCAACTCCCTGCTCCTCACAGAACTACCTAAAACTAAATCTTATGACTGAGAGCATCATCTAGATGTTCTTTCAACTCTGACAGCCTTGATGCAATGACCATTTCCCTGGGGAGCCTGTTCCAGTGACCAATCACCCTCTCAGTGAAGAATCTTTCCCAGGGTGGACTTCCCCCAACCTTGGTGCAGCTTCATTACATTTCCTTGTGTCATATCACTGGTCACTAGAGAGAGGAGATCAACACCTCCCTTCCATGGCTCCCACTTCATGAATTTGTAAACTGTGATGAGGTCACCTTAGCTTCCTCTTCTCCAAGCTGAACAAATCTAGTGACCTAAGCCACTCTTTGTAAATTTTGCCTTTGAGACCTTTCACCATCTTTGTCACTCTTCTCTGGACAAACAAGAATTATTTGATGTCCTTCTTGTATTGAGGCACCCAAAACTGCACACAGTACTTGAGGTGAAGCCACACCAGTGGGGTGTAGACTGGAACAATCACCTCCCTCAACCAGATAGTTATGCTGTGCTTGCTGCACCCCAGGACATGGTTGGCCCTTTTGGCTGCCAGGCACACTATTGACTCATATTCAGCTTGCAGTCAACCCAGGTTCCCAGATCTCTTTCCATGGGGCTGCTCTCCAGCTTCTTGTCTCTCAATTTCTATGTATAACCAGGATACCCTATCCCAGATGGAGAATCTGGCTCTTGTTCTTGTTAAATTTCATACAGTTGGTGGTTGTCTAGCTCTACAGCCTATCCAGATTTCTGTCAGGCCACTACCTTGAAGGGATACTTATTTTCCCTAGTTTAGTATCATCAGCAAAATTACTTAATATACATTCAAGTCCTGTGTCCAGATCATTTATAAAAACATTAGATAGCACTGTCCCTTGAACTGAGCCCTTGAAATTAAAGCCAGCCTGGTACTTTTCTTGTCTTGCCTTGTGAAAAGGCAGGGTTTTGATCCCATTAGTGTTTCCTTTCTCTTTGGCACTTTTATCAGGTGAAACTGTTACAGCCACAATAAGCCACAAGTCAGCTTGCCAGCAGTATTTAACAGGAGGAAATTTAAAGCCTCATCCAACCATTCTTATGCAGGCAAAACTCCTGTGTAATGCACCAGGACTTGGCCTGAGTGCGGGAACTAAGGCTCTTATCAAAAACCCACTGTAGTCAGTGGCAGCATCTCTAGTGCAATAGATGAGGTTTGAGCCATGGCCTCGCTTCAGTAAGTAGAGGTGGAATACGGAAAAGCTAGTCAGATAATGATATACATGATGCAATGCCAAGTACTGAACCACTTCATTTTCATGTGTCTTTAATAAGTCCACCAGCCTACAAGGATTTCACCAGCCTTACAGCTGAAGTTGCTATAATTTGTGTACCAAATACACTCTGTAAGCAAGATAAGTAGAAAGACTATATAGATCAGTGACTGGGTCACTCCTCTGACCTAAATTTCATCCCCTATCCCAATAGATATTTAAAAGTTTGTGGAATAGTTCAAATCAAGAACGTACCATTTTCTGAACTGTTTGTACGCCTATCAGATCACAGGTGTAAGAAAGGGAGAAATACCTTGGTATTAGGACTAGATGGGATTTAATGAACTGAATGGGATTTAATGGATATGCTGAGTGCAAATACCCAAATCCCTGTGCAGTTTTATGGATTAGAAGCTTTGGCACCTATAGCAGCTGGGAGGTATTGAGGAGTTAAACTTGTAATTTTGAGCCTATGTGACTACTGTCCCCAAAATTTTTGCAGAGTCAGATGTGAAGCAGGCAACTGAACCAAAGTCTTTTGAGGCTGAAGTTAATGCCCCTGCTATCAGATTATTTCCTTTCTCTAAACTTCTAATCCATGTAGGGTTGTTAAATACCCTTTGTTGTAAGACATGACTACACACTTGCTCTGAAGACAGTGTCAACTTTTCTCAAAAAAATTGAAAATACATACTGGACACACAGAATATGAGAGAACTGGGATTCTTCTAAATACACAGGTTTCTATCATGCCTTGACAGACCATCTGTTTAGGAAGGATGCAATCTTCCACTTCTGTATCTCACATGACAAAGCACATGGCCATGTGTATTAGAAACTAGCTGGTATTTTTAACTTACTCTGCAGGCAAAACTCATAAATGTACACAAAAAATTAAAGGTATGGCTTTGTGGATTATTCAGATACTGGGTATTTCTATATGTAATAGGCACAAAATATTTTGCTTATAAATAACTTCATGGTTAGTCATTCAGATAACAACCATTAATTTGAAGAGAGGAACTGCACATCTGGTGCTTCAAACTGAAATAATCACTCTATGACTCCTCTGAACCAGAAAGGAATCAGTCCAATCCAATTCAATATCTACATCAGAACCTAAGCAATATTTGCCTCTTTCATGACAGAAAGCTGTATATTTGTGATATTTCAACACTGACTTTTCCTATCAATTTTCAGTGCTAATATCTCATATTCCTCAAAAGGTATAGATGACCCAGAAGTCTGAATTTACCTTCATAGATTTGAGTGAGGCAACAGAATTTCAGACTTATTTGTACTACTGCATAAACTCACTGGAGTGCAAGTCAAGAGAAAAAACATTTCTTAGAGGCTCAGCAGAACATTGGCAGTAAATTAGTGACCTTCGCACTTTAAGATTTGCCAGAAAAGCAAAAAAAATTGTTCAAGATGCTGACAGGTTTGGCGGTTCTCTTTTTTTCTTCAGCAGCATTTTGGTCATCCCTAATATATTTTGTTTTGCTTACAACTGAGCTAGATATTTTCTTATAAGTATGCAATGATAAATCTGTCCTTAATCTCAAACTGACAAGGTTATCAGTCACAAAGTAGCCCATATTTGAAGTGAGTTAAAATGAAATACGTATCACTGAGCAAGACCTCTTGTATCTTCCACTTCAGTGGTTTTATCATTCTTGAGATTAACTGACCGTTTACCGAAGTCAGTGTAATAAATGAAAATATCTCTGGTTTTCCTATTTTCTCTATATACCAGTGCCTCCTCTTTAATTTAACTAGGTAATTGATGACTTATATGCTTATTTTCTCCCTTCACTAATTTAATATTATTAGAATGTCACCTTCTTGGTGACTCTGAGGAATGCATCCATTTATCACATGTACTGTGAAGAAAGTTCCAGCTTTCTATCCCTACTTTTTGCTAATAGGTCTCCAAGTTAATATGAAATTGCTGTCCAATGTGTTTTGTGACAATGGCAAACTATCAGATGAGAAACTTTCTCACTGAATTTTGTGACAATAAAGAAGAAAATTACCTCTAATCTAGTCTGTCAAGCCTCTGCTTAGAAATATCTCCAGCCCCTGAGGACAGATAGTTTCCTATTAATGCATTAATTCAGCTGGGCACATCTCCAATTCATAGTCTCTACAATGCGCTAGACCTTCAAAAGGAAACTGCAGGTTCAGTTCTAACCCATTCTTAACTGCAATAATAACTACATGACAGAATTTCAAGTACAATGAATACAATGGGAAAACATGAGACTATATTAAACACCTTCACCTTAACTACAGTCCAAGGATTCAGATTAAAAACTATAAACATTAAAAAAGCATAGGACAAGGACCCTCAGAATCACTCATATTCCTCAACATAAAAGGAAGCTTTTTGCATATGTCACTCTAAAAGAAAACCTAGTATTTGCAACACCAAACTACAGAACACAGGTAGTTCTGGGAATGAAGAATGCTCATTACAGTTGAGGTCGCTACCTTTCTCTACTGGAGTACATGTACATGAAATAATTTCCAATGATCCTGAATTCAAAACAAAATGCAAAGTAATTACATACTGTTACTGATTCGTTCTTTGAATGACAAGAGGGAGGTTTCAGGTCTTAAACTAAAGTTATCTTACAAAAACGAGTCAGAGAAAGTAATGTATTTGACACCTATTTATTTCAAAGTTAATGCTATAGTTATATGTACATTCTGTGGATAAAAATACAAATCTGGGAAGTCTAATGAGACAAAAATCTAAAACACTGTGTAATTAACAAGATTAACAAGATTCGGGACATCACACAGACAAGTCAGTCTAATTCTATTATTAAAAATACCCTTTCATCTTTTTCCCAACTGATCAATCACAGGATCAAGGGCCAGAATAGGGCCGTTCTTAATTAAAAACATATAGAAAAATAAACCTGCAACACTGAAAACCTAGGAAAAATAAATGCCACTCCCAAAATGCTGAATAATCCTGTCCATAGAAACTGCTAGAATTATGAAAACAAGAAAATTGTTAGCAATTAAAATAGTATTAAAACAGCCAAATGATCATGGAAATGCTGCAATGAAGAAATAGCATCTTCTCTTAGAATATCTTTAGCAGCAGTCTATGTTACTTTCTTCTCAGGCAATAGTATTTTAATAGCAACACCTTGCTTCGTGCATTCATCAAATACCAGTAGGATGGTAAATCAGCGAATAATTTGATAGCTCTTGGCTGGTCTGGATCCATATTTAGTGCCATTAAGAGATAGCTGCTCACAGATTAAGTGGTTTAGCTTTACTAACAAGGTTGACAATCTTCTAGAAGAGCTGTCTTTTATATAATCTCTCCACCCCTGCCCCCCCCACCCCCCCCCATAACAAAAAGGTCAAAATACAGCATCAATAACAGCAAATTCTGGGAAAAAATGTACATGGGCAACGTTTTGAGCAGCCTACTTGCCTCACCACAAGAACTTTAATTCATTAAACTTCTATAATAGAAAAGCCTCTAGAATGTGCCTTACTTAATCCTAAATGAATTCCATAAAAGGAAGATTTCTTCCTAAAAGAAAACACAGAAAAGTTTTGGATAACTGTGAGCTAAAGCATGACTAGTAGACTACAAAGGAAACCTACTGTTATTCTACTACTACCTTAGATGATGTTTAGGACTAGATGAGATGAATCCTAAGCCAGCTGTCTCCTAAGGGCTCACTCTCCAGTAGCCTACACAAATCAGAATCTCTGTTGTAGATATATCTCCCGTCTCACTAGCAAAAGTAGCTCATTTATCACTAGAATTTCTGATCAAGGGTGTTCCATTTCATCCCCATGAACACTGGGAGAGAGCTTTCAAATGCTGATAACCCCAAGCACACACTAGAATTGGATTTCATTTCTCTGCATATTCATAGGCATGAATAGGAACAGACTCACCTCTTACAAAATTAAGACACTTATGTACTAAGAGAGCTCATTGAAGAGGTACAGCTTCAGCTGGATTTGAGTTATGCACACACAGGGAGAGCTCCTTATGCCCTTCTGCTGTTTTTCCTTTTAAGACCTATTCTGCTTTCAAAAATTCATGGTTTTTTACTATGCTCGAAGTTCTTTTAAAGGTCTTCCTGCATATTCATTATAGTATAATGTATACTTTTCAAACTCAGCATGCCATTTCCCTCAGCACCAGTATCTTGCTGTGGCCTCTTCCCTGAATCTTCTTTCATTCAGTACACACAATATAATTAGTAGGACAGTCCTTACAGTCCTTGTTAAAAGCATTATTAAGAGCAGGCACAGAGAGTTTAAAAAATAAAATTTAATTAAAAAAAAAAAAAAAAAAAAAAAGCAAACCCCAAAACACAAGAAAGGCCTGTGA
>JANIJG010013173.1:0-31641 GCA_024611175.1 Megaceryle torquata | reverse complement strand
CTTCCTTGTAACAGCAAAAGAAAATAAATAAAAAAAAAAAAACAAAAAACCCACCTAAAACAGCCAACAAACCAACAACAAAACTCAACATATACACTTAAGAGCAGATCTTACACATTGTTACTGAAATAACTTCAGTAAAAACGGGATAAAAAAAATAAAAAAATTTAGTCTCTTAAACACTAAATTAAAGAAATTTTTTATTCTCTTTTTTTCTTTATTGCCTACAGAAAAAGAATGGCGGAAAGGAATAGCTTGCTTTGTTATATCTGAACTCTGAGTTTTCTGTCTTCCTTCAGCTTTTTAACAAGTCCTTGTTGCAGAGATCATAAGAGAAACAGGGAAAATATCAAGCACTTTTTCAAATAAAATCCTTATATTTTCCATCGAGAGCCAGTGAAGTTCAAAATTAAATTTTAATGAAATTTTAGGCTACTTTTAAGAGAAGTCAAGTATACCATTACTGTTACAAACATCTGTAGCTTTCTAGATGAACAAAAATACTGATCTTTTTAGCCATCTTTCCTTGTATTTTACAAGCTATTAATGAATCATTTTGTCATGTGTAGAATATCATCCATCCAAGGCCATCATATCATGAAAAGACATCAAAATGTGCTCTCATTATGGACATAGAAATTATTATAAATCCTTATTTTCTGGTCTTAGGATAAAACTCAGTGTAGCAGATGCATTTTATTAAAACATGCAGCAGCCAAAGGTTTCTTTGGAACTAAGTGTAATCATATAATGATAGTACTGATGTTTCTGAGTGAAACAAAAAATTCATTTTCAGGTCCTTTTGATCATTTTGCATAACATGAGGATAAGTGTTGTCATATATTAAAGGCTCTCACATATTAAAGACAGTTTGTACTTAAAGAATCCCATTTTTTCATTACAGGCATCCTTTTTTTTTTTCATGATACAATGAAAGAACTTTTCTTTGTCTGCCTCTCTGTGGATCTATCTATTCACCTTTAAAAAGACTAATTTAACCAATACATCTAATATGAGGTTGTGAATAGAGATTGCTTCCTTCTTTGCAGTCTTAGAGACACTTGTAGTGACCATAGCACCTCTCTCAATCTTCACTGTATTTAATCCTCCAACATCCTGAGAGATGAAAGGAATAGGATACCATTAATGAGGTAGTGAAGCACAGACTTCAGGCAGCTTTAAGGTACCTTCTTCACTCTGGTATCAGATATGGTTATCTAAACACCTTTTGAGCCTCAGCAGCCCACGGTGACACAGGAAGTCTACTGAGAAGCAGTCCACTAAGAACCAGACTAGGGCCTCACCACTGAGAAATCTCACCTGACCTGAAGCTTCACTCTGTTTCTAAAAATGTAATTAATTTCAAGGTCTTCTATCTTCATATCTATTCCTCAGCCTATTTATTGCCATTTAAGGACTGGAATACCAGTCAGTGATCACATTGCAACACAGGAAAGAAAATCCTATCATTTCATTACCAAACTAATTCTAAAACCATGACTAGGAACACAAGTCTATGGCTACTTAGGTGGGGAAGAAGACTGGTTGCGAGCAGGATGTTTTGTCAGACTACAAGAAAATAGATTATCAGAGAGAAAATTCTGGCTTTTCCTCTGAATCAAACTTCCCAGCTCTTGGATTTCACTCACAACCGATTCTCCCCAGTAATGAAATACTGAATTGCCTCTGACCTGGCTGCAGGCAACCTGCACCGTATGTTGGCAATGCTACTCATGCTCTACCTTTGCAGGTCACCTTTAAAAGATGTGAAGAAATAATTTACTGAAATTGAAGTGTCAAAACTGACACTGACTGCCAGATCCTTTAGGGAACTTTCCTAAATTCTGCAAGAAAAAGAATATAAAATATGCTTTCATTAGGTATAAATTGGTTTTTAGGACTTCATGTCTTCATTTGAAATCACTGCAAATGGCTTAAGCAGATTACTGAAGCTAGGAGCCCTTTTAGTTATTACTGCAGCTGTAAAAAACTAGAACGGTGATATTGATCATCCCCTTCAAACTGTAGAAATCTTGATCTGTTTAGTATATATTTTCAGAGTTCTAAAGAAAAATGTTTCATTAATGTACAACAGCCACTAATTTGCTGCATTACCTAAGATATTCCCCGAATCCAGATATATTCTTCCAGCACTTTAACATTTTTCTACCCCATGCAATAATCTCAATAGCAAATAAGTTCTATATATGCTGCTAGTCAGAAAGCATAACATGGCAAGAAATCACAAACCCAGCTGCAACTGAAAGTTGACATTGGAGGATATCCAGTGATATCTTCAGTTTAAAAGTACTGCCAAAATGCTCTTATTAGTAAAATGGAAGAGTCCAACAAAATAGTAATGAGATTGAACAGAGAACAGTTAGATGCTTTAGCTTATACACACAAAGATAAAATATGAATCCTGTCTCTTTCATACCCTTATAACTTCTTCTACCTTTCCTCATACCAGGCACGATGATTTGAAGCTATTTCTTTCTTGCAATCTAATGAGAAAGTCTTGGGCTAAGGCTGAGACAATTTCTCTTTTAGCAATCGTTAGAATCATAGAATTGTTTCGACTGGAAGAGACCTTCAAGATCATTAAGTCCAACCTTATTCCCAGCCCTATCAAAACCACTAAACCATGTCCCTAAGCACATCATCTACCCAGCTCTTAAACACCTCCAAAGATGGTGACTCCACCACCTCCCTGGGCAGGTTGTTCCAATGCCTGACAACCCTTGCAGTAAAAAAATTCCTAATATTCAGCCTGAACCTCCCCTGGTTCAACTTCAGGCCATCTCCTCTTGTTCTATCACTTGTCACCAGGGAGAACAGACCAACTCCCACCTCGCTACAACCACCCTTCAGGTAGTTGTACAGAGCTATAAGGTCTCCCCTCAGCCTTCTTTTCTCAAGGCTAAACAGCCCCAGATCCTTCAGCCTTTCCTCATAAGAGACATGCTCCAAACCCTTTACTAGTTGGGTAGTTGCCTCTGTACCCTCTCCAGCACCTCAATGTCCTTCCTGTAGAGAGGGGCCCAAAACTGGACACAGTATTCAAGGTGCAGCCTCACCAAAGCAAAGTACAGAGGAATGATTCCCTCCCTGCTCCCGCTGACCACACTATTCCTGACATGGGCCAGGATGCTGTTGGCCACCTTGGCCATCTGGGCACACTGCTGGCTCATGTTCAGCTGGCTGTCACTCAACACCCACAGGTCCTTCTCTGCCTGGCAGCTTTCCAGCCACTCCTCCCCAAGCCTGGAATGCTGCTGGGGGTTGTGGCTAAAGTGCAGGACACAGCATTTGGCCTTACTGAAACTCATGGAATTGGCCTTGGCCCAGCGATCCAGCATACCTAGATCCCTTTGTAGAGCTTCCCTACCCTCAAGCAGATCAACACTTCCACCCAGCTTGGTGTCACCTGCAAACTTACTAAGGGTGCAATCCATCCCCTTCTCCCAGTCGTTGAGGAAGATGTTAAAAAGGAGTGGCCCCAGTACTGAGCCCTGGGGGACACCACTCATGACTGGCTACCAACTGGTTTTAACTCCATTGACTACAACTCTTTGGACTCATACATCTAACCAGTTTTTTATCCAGGAAAGCATATGCCCATCCAAGCCAAGAGCAGTTGGGGTGACTCCCATCCTATAAATCTTTCTTGAATATGATCCAATGAAATATCCTAGAAAACAGTCAGATATCCAAATTTGTAACCAAGAACTGCTTAACTCACCTTCATTATCTTTTAAAGTGATGTACAATCCAATGTAAAAATATTTGCATTTTCTCCTTAAAGTCTGTGCCAGAATTACAGTACCTTGACAGTGTTAATGCTTACTACAGTACAGAAATAATCATGTTTATGCATTGTTTTTCCTAGTGGGGAAAGTTTCTATTGAATCTAGTTTGAGGTTTTTTGTATATCCTCAGACTTCAGATTACAGTATTTGCCAAGGTATTAAAAAAACTAGTCAACACTGACACATTAGAATGGTATTCTCTCAGTAGAAGAACTATGAAATGTGAAAATAAAAATCTGCCTCAAGTTTTCTCAAAATAAAACATGTATGGCAGAGTAATCAGTTTAAAGCTTGATCCTCTAATATGCATGACTGTGTTAACATGTGAAGGAATTTTGACTTGTAATAACGTCCATTATGGATTTATTACCATAGCAGAAATTATAAATCAGGAATTGGGTATGTTGCATGAAAGGTGACCTGGAAAGTGTTAAAAAGGGCAGGTCTTTTTAGTCTACCAGAAGATGTAAGAGCCTATGGATGCAACCATTGTGCATTTAAGAAAGGAAAGCTACATAGTTCACATGCTGGAAAAGAACCCCACAACTGTGTATGCAGAAAGTTAGAGGTTTACAAAGCACACTTACATAATGACAAAATACATTTTGTTCCTTTGAAAAGAAAAGCACCAAAAAATCCCAAATACAAAGACAAGAAAACAGTACCTCTCTCAACACACCTCTCTCTAACTTTTAAATAATAAACCTCAAAGGTAATGTTATCCCCATTAACAGTCCTGCATTGTTTTGTCTTATGCAAAAGCTGACAAGACTCTTCACTCCTCACATCATGATGGCTGTTGTGTCCAGATTCAGCAATCATCTGATTACAAAAGAAGAAAATATATTAAAAAATTGTTTTCAAATTCTGATTTCAGAGTGTCTTACCTGCTCACCCTCCTTATCAACTCGTGACTTAAAAGTCGGACATGTTTTCACTAGAGTATTTTTCACTGATAGCCCTCATTCCAGACACAGAGGGCAATCCTAATTTGCAAAGTACATTTGTACATTCTGCGTGGGCAGAATGGAGAAGAACATAAGCAAAGAAGCCAAACAGTATCTTGCCTAGAAAGTAACCATTTCTCCAGAGATTGAGGCGTTTTGTTCAATTTTTAAGTATATTGTGCTGGAAGGTCAAAAATCACATTTGGATTCAATAGACCACATCAGTACAGGTCTAGCATACACACTGCTGCAGTATTCACCAGATCTACAAGTAGTATAAAATTAGAATAATTATGTATAGGTTTATTGTCCCTAGTTTAATTTCTTTAAAAGTGACATCAATAGGCAGTTCCTTTGCCTTGATGGCACACTGCTGTAACAGTGAAACTGTGTGTCCAAAGGCAGCCAAACACATGAGCTGTATTAGGCAAAAGTGTGGCTGTCAGGTCCAGTGGACAAATGGCTGACTGGAGGATACAGGAAAGAGCATCAGACTTATCAGATGATGTAAGGTGACAGGCAAGAAATACAGGCTGAAAGTTTACAAATTTTGAAGAGACTGTGAAACAGCCACCTGTGGAGGTGTTTAAGACCCACTCAGACAAATTCCTGAGCAACCTCACTTAACGAGACCTGCTTTAAATGGGAGTTTGTACCAAATGACCACCAGCGCTTCCTCCCAACCACAATTCTATGAAACTGTCCACTATATTTCATAACAGATTTAGGTAGCTTTTATATTTTTGTTAGCCTCAGCGGTCTTATTAATAGTCTGGGATTTGATTTTTTTGTGATGTGGATTTGTTTAGATATAGTAGATGAGGACAGTGACCTTCAGTGATGTACGAATCTTAACAAAACTAAATACCAAATTTACCCCACGTACCTCTGTATGTATGCCTACTTACCTATATGGAATTGTGGCATTTCATACTAATAGCACCGATTTACCTGATCTGAAGGTAACTGTATGCTCACCACGTGCAGGTGCAATGCCTGCTCCATTCTGCACTATAAAGCAAAAGAAAAATAATACAGGCTGACTTGGAAAAGATGTAAAAATTGAACCAATTAGCAGTATTAGCATTAGTCTGAGGTCACTGTGCTATCTAGAGCATAGGCACCATCCAAACTCACTGAGGAAAAAAAGGATTACAGGAGATGAGATTTAGAAAGGCAAAGACCAGAGTGAGTAAAGTTTCACAACCTGCAGAAAGCTATTTTTAACCAACCTTTTTCTTTTCCCTAAGCAAAAACTGCAAAGAAATGTGCAGGTCTGACTACTTCAGCTCAGGGTGCTTGCAGTAAGGCCAGTCATTTTGAACAAAACAAACTCAGAGTTGATGCCTTTTAATACGGTTCAACAGCATGCACTTCAATGACAACAGCCAGCTGAACCCCCTCATTTCCAGATCTCTAGGGCAGTCTGCAAGTACAGAAGGTGTTGTGCAAATTTCCATTTCATGCACAGAAAAAAGTGGCAAATGATATGCAGTTGTTTTTATATATGAAGCGCACAAAAGCCATGATTACATCTGCTTGTCACTAAGAGATGCTTTACTTGTATTATTAGGTCTCAAGACCTTATTTGCACAGCACAAAATATACTCAGTCTCTGAAATGAAACATTTTAAAAGGTCTTATGCTTTTTTAAAAAAGCAGCTAATGATATTTAGCTGTTCCTGCTGTCTTTCCCCAGTTTTTGTTCTTATGGATGACAAATATCACAGAGAACCAAAACCGCTCACCCGAAACAAACCCTCATAGTACCAGTCACAAAAGTCAAGTAAAGAGGTGATGGATCATCCTTGACCCTTGTCATCTAATAGCCCAAGGATCATGCACATTCAAAACTGAAGACTTTGCTTAGTTTCCTGTTCCGACATTCAGTCTCCATAAAACAAGGATTTCATGCAAGAAGCAACAGTTTCTAGAGCTGCCCACCTCAGAATACTCCACAGCCTTCCACAGTATTTGGACAGCTGCCTGGACAACACACGAAAAAAAAAAAGGGCTGCAGTTCTTTTGGATTGATCTAGATAGTCCTTACTCTGGAAAGATTCTTTAGTGAGTTAAGAAAGAAACCTGGAGCCTACATCTTTAACTCCTCTGGCTTGAATGTCTAGCTTAAAAACATTTCAGTCTAAACTAGTCACATTCATTAATAGTTTGAGTCAACTGAAACCACATCTTATAGCAAATAAGGCAGTCTGGGGGATGAAAAAAAAATCTCTTACCACAATAAGCTTATGTTTCAAAATAAGCTTTTGCCTGTTTTGTATTTCCTTTTGAGATTTGCCATAATTTATAAACCCTGTTTAATTGAATTCAGTACAAATGGTAACAAACATTAGGAGATGCTGTTAACTACTGGAGATTAGTTGGCAGATGGACCCACCCATACATCTTTAGGCAAAGGTAATCCTTTACAGTACTATTAACACCTTCATTATTTGAAAGTACTGGCCATCTCTTTTCAAAGCCGGCACAGATCTGACTTCTCATACTTTAAGGAAAAAGGACCTTCATAATTCATCTGAGAATTTAATGTATTTCTAGAGGAATATTTTTCAGTACATTTATGAGGAACCAAAACTAGATGGACAATACACTGTGGCTTATACCTACCCTCAACATATCCTGATATACTGGTATTACTGGCCCCCCCAAAAAACCACAATATAAGCTCACTAAAGTCTTACTATTGGTTATAGCACCCATTGGATCAAACCTAATGGTAGGATGTCAAAGTTTTTTGATATAAAGACATTGCTAGGATATTTTATTTCCACAGAAACAGCCATATGACCAATTGCATGCTTATCTGTTCATTCATGTTTTCAGACCAGTCAGACAGACACATAGTATTACTATTCTGAAAGGAACAGTCACAATTAAACTCTTTTCACTACACAGAGTGAGCCTCTAAACAATACATTTAGCTATAAGAAAATTCAACCAATTTAATCACACAGCAGTTGTTTAAATACAACAAAGCAAATCTGGCTTAATAGCTACTTGATGAGCATATGCTGGTCCTACAGAGAGGACAACAAAAACGTAGCTGTGTTGTGTACTCTGTCATGTGGTATGGTCTTGTAGATATAAAAGACTAAAAAACCCCAGTATATCAGTTTCAGTTCTACTCAACTACGCTGGACATTTAGGTAATTAACATAACACTGTACAGAGTTTTGTCAGCTTACAGACTTGATCTGATGACATATAGGCACCACAGGAAGTGCCCCCTGTTGCTCTGGCAAGGGAAGTCCTGAACTTACAAGAGTAAAATAAATGGATTTGGAGGCATGCTACTATACCTTAGAGGCATCAGTCCACAAGTAAAAATATTTTAAATAATTTTCTGGTTGAGTTACGTAATTCTTTCATACAACACAATACCCATAAAGATCACATAGGATGAAGAGGAAAAAAAGTTGTAAATTCCTAATTTCTAAGGCACTCAGCTTTAATTTCTCAGTTCCCATGCCATAAAGGCTGACCTGCAGGGGGTGATGGCAGCAATTCCAGCTAGCACAGGTATCTCAGGACACCTATGCCTCAGTTTGCTTTTCAGCTCCAAGAAACACTCCCTCAGCAGTATAGTTTAAGGAACCATTTGCCCACTCATGAGGTGGGCCACATTTCTCCCAAGGTAGATGATACTCACTATCACATTCCAAGCCCGCCCCCCCTTCAATGCACACTTTCCTTTTTTCAACTTTTAACAGGAAAACAAAGATTAGAATAACTGCTTGCTCAGTGTGAGCTATACTGCGTGAAAGCCTTCTCCTCCTGCATCTCTAGTACTGAAAGAGGACAATTCTCCCATTGCTCTCCTCACTTCAAATTGCATTGCAGAACCTGGTCACCCTCCTGGAGATCTTCCACACCATCTCCCCACCCTCTCCTTTATTTTTAAATACAAAACACCACTCCTTTCTCCCAGGTGATTTGATAACTGAATAGGGCTGATTGAACCTGATACAGTCTCCACTGTGTTATAGTAGTGACTTGATAAAACAGAAGGAGAATGCAATTTGTGCTATTAATATGGAGAACAACAATGAAACACCCTCTTCCTTTGAGGAGTAAATAGAGAGTTTTCAGCTGGAAGCTTTTCCAGTTTCAATACTTCCTTATCTGCCTTTGTCCAGAGTTGCTGACGAGAGCTAAACTCTTGCATCCATCCAAGCAAATTACATGAGTTTAATCAAGTGGCTGTGTGATATATTTGTTGACAGTAGATTTAGTTACCCTGCTGTGATAAAGGGTTGATCAATGTACCATTATTCTTTCCCTTATTGGCTTTCCTTTCTTCCCAGCAAGCATAATACTACAGTATCACAGACCCAATTTTCTACCCTTGAGAATTCACCACCCACTTCTAAATCCAAAGACAGTATTTCCTGCTTCAGCAATAAAGGCATTTGTTGGATCTTAAAATTCATGGTTTTCTAGCATTACTTTCACTTCCGCAAAACTGAATTGTTACTGCCTTGAACTGTATTTGCCAACATTATTTGGAGACTTCATCCTTATCCTTTTTTTTTTCTGAATAGTTCAAAGCAACTGTCTTTTTTCAACAAGTCTCAAAGAATTCCTGCTTCATGGTCTTCCAAAACAGAGGGAAACAAAATATCATTTAGTCTGTTGTCCCATCGCTTTCCAGCCTTGATCTATCTAGTTCTTAGTCCACAACCAAGCTAACAACTGTGAACTTCAGTCTTACAGACACTGGTACTGTCATTCCCGGCAAATCTGGAGATAGGTAACACAATACAGCTCCTGTTCAACTATCAGATGAGTCAAGGAAATTTTTATATGCTTCTGTAAATGTGTACAAAAAATATTTTCCATATAATTTCCCTTTGGAAATTGTTCCTGGAGGTTGAAGGTTTTTATTTCAAAATGCCTCACAGAATGTTCATCGATGCTACTAGTAAATTACTTTGGTCTACAGCTCACCTAGGAAATACCCTTTCTGGCTGTAAAATGCCCTCTGATACCTAACAGGACAATAAGAGAGAACAACATAACCTGGGTTTGGCTTTTTTTGGAAGGTTTCCTATCTCAATTCACTTTAGGATGTTACAAGAATGGAACTGTTTGGAGTAAAAGGGCAGATTTCAAATTAAATATGAGCTGCATTGTGTATTAAACTTGTCCTACTATTCGGTGTGCTGTTACATAGTAAAATGTGTATTAAATTTAGCTTTACTCTTAAAAAGTAATTGAAGGATCAGAAAAGCAAAACTCCCCTTCAAGCCTTTTGCTTTTACTGCCATTTTCTGTCTTACTAAGCAATGTCCTTATCATGATGTCATTTCTTCTAAGGTAGTAATTGTAAAGAATACATCTACGGTAGAAGTTTGGAATGGGCACTTTAACATTGGAACTTACCATTACATTTTTATTATAAAAGAAAATGGCCCCATATGGCATAAATATCTTCAAGTGAAATGGGAGTTCGTGATTTTATAGCAAATGTGATAAGGGTAAAAAATCTCAAGAGGAAATGCTGTGATAATGGTCTTTTAATAGACTTAAGAGAAAAGCTGGCTAACTCTTACCATAGCTGAGCAAATAAAGGCACAAATCAATGAGAAAAGCTGCCAGTTAAACAGAAAAGAATCCAGAGCAAAGTTCATATAACAGAGCGATCTCCCATCAAATGGAAGTTAAAAGGCAAAATTTCTTAGTGAGACAAACCTAAAAGCAATAAATTAGAACACAAATGAAGACATCTACATTAGAGGGTGTTGGGAACTTTTAAATGGCTTAGTGACTGAAGGTGTAGAAAACAGTTCACACAAGTGGCTAGGAAAAAAAAAAAGAGAAGTTTTGGAGGGTTTATGAGTTTTCTGTTTCTAAAATCAATAAGCTTCTTTCCTCACTATGAAATTACTTCAGTGGATGCAAGATCCAAATCTGTGTTCAACAAGGTATTCAATACCCATTTCCTAAGATACAAAACAACAAAAAACCTCCTCCAAACAACAACTAGAATTTCACCAAAAGAAAAATGCAGTGTAAATAATGAGAAGACCATCGTTTTTTGTCAACTATCTATGCAGTAAAAGCATATGGCTCAAATTCACCACCAGGTCTGTAGGAACCTCCCCTGGCTCAGGTACCAAAGGCTTCCTTCAGTGTGAAGGCCTACCCAGCAGCACAACAGCACCCCAGTGACAGCGGCCACCAGGTTGCCAGAGATGTCCAATAGTGAGCAAAGTGCTGCCCCTTGGCTGCATTGCAGCTGCAGTTTCTCTGGGACAGAGAAACCTAGGGAAACAGCACAGCACACTTAGCATGATTTTGAAATCACCTTTCCCAGAGAAAAGCTCACATCAACTTCAACAATGAAACTTTAAACCACATATTTCAGCTGTTGACAAGCTCTGGTTTTGCTCTTTATCTTGCCAATGAAAAAACGCTATATATGCTACAGACCACATCAGAACAAAGCCTTGCACTACAAAGCGCCTCTGGGCTCTCTAGGAAAACCTTTAAATGGCATTACACCAACAGGACCACAATTTTATCATAGTTTTAGGGAATACAGCTAGAAATGACAGGTTGACCAAAACAAAAGCAAAGCTTTTATCCCAACTGCTGAAAATAAAAAGATCAAGTCACAGATCTAATGACTTCATGTTTGGGAACATTGCTGCACATGCACATCAGCTGAAAAGAAACAGAGTGGCATAGAAGACTTTTCTGAAGTGCCAACCAAGCTTTGGTTTTTGTCAAGGAAGTATATTTGCTGTTACTGAAATTTCTCTCCATACATCCTGTATTTGGACAAAATTTGCACTTTGGGTGTTTTCCTATTCTGCAGTACCATCTAGTGACATTGCAACGAATGGGAATTAAGCTTCACTGCAGTGCTACTGCAGTTGGTGGTGCAACTATTGGGCCAAATCTTGAGACTCCCAATTTAACCATTTCTTTCCTGGCTTGTGAAGAGCCCAATAAAAGAACACGTATGATATAAAATACAGCTCAGAAAATTAAAAACCATTTGTGAGCCTGTACATAAAGCATTTTCTGCCTGCTTTGTGGCTGACTGAAGAAGAGAGGATTTCGATGAATCTACAGGTGTGAAACATCCTTCATGAAACTAGCTTTAAAATAAAATGCAGCTATTAGTAAGGCACTTATGTTAATCTCCTACCTAATAGACTGTGTCATCGATGAAGGCAGCCACTTTCCTGGTTCCCAGATCTCAGATGAACCTGCCCTCAGATTCATTCTTGGGAAATTTAGACAGGGAAAAATTATTTCTAAGCACATACCAATACAGTCTCATGTGCTGACCATAAATGTTCTTATAAGTGTTAAATTAGTGACTATTACTGACATTTAAAAGGCTGTATTTGTTGAAATATACTTTGGATAATTGTTCCTACAGAGCAAAATAGATACTTCATTTGTAGGCTGCCTTAGCTTTACTGAGGAGATTGAGAGACAAAGATAATGAGTTTTTACAGTGGTTTTTACAAAAGGTAAAAAAATAATTAAACTATAAAATAAAGTCTTTCATTACAAAAAGTTTTGTTACCATTATACACAAAACCCCATCAATCTGAATTGAATAAGTGCCTTTTTTTCCAAAGCCATTATTCCTAACTCAGCTCACAAAACAAAAACTCACACTCTCAACCAGAATGTTCAATACCTATTCCTCATTAGAATACCAGATACTACAACTTAAAACACAACCAAAACAAAACAACAAAACCACAACCAAAACCAACCAACCAAAAATAAATATACAAACCAACCACAGGACAAAAAAAAACCAAACCAAACTCCACACACAGAAAACATCTTAGAATAGGTTTTGAATCTTCTGTAAGTTCAGGATGCAGACTGTGTAGCTTAAAGACTTATTTTACACTATAATGATTTATGCATTAAAAGTTGTGATTTCTGTCTAATGCAGAGAGAGAATGTGTAATACGTACCTTAAAGACTTATAACATGATCTGGAAAGAATACCTGAAGGACAGCTGATTAGCAGCAAGCTAGAAGCAGTTGTCCTTTTTTGTTTGAATTTGCTTTCAAAAGAAAGCCCACCATTGTCTTCAACAGGAGCAAAGAAATGGAGTAAGATCACATTAAGAGATTTTGAAAACCCTACATGCACAGGCACTGTGGTCTGGTTGAGCAACAGGCGCCATGAATAACGTCAGTAAAACAAACCTACTCTGCAGCAGCAGCATCTAATGATGGGTTCCACAATAAAACAGTATTGCAAAACAAATCTTGACATTAATTGAACAATTTACATCTGTTAATGCATTGCGCAGAGTTCACACCAATTACTTGAGAAGCGTTTGAACCAACAAGTTTATCTACACATAAACCAAATCCAAATACCTCCAGACCACCTGTCTCTAACTACCAGAAGCTGAAAAGTTCTTAGAGATTCTTCCTCCCTGTCTATCCTTGAATACTTTTGAAACAAATAATTTTGAAGCAAATAATTTCCCCATGATAAAGATGTAACTTTTGAGACCTGTGCTAAGACTACAGATGAACAACTGCTGAAGTGACATCAAGACAAGGTTGAAAAGAGTTGTGTTTTGTGTAGATAAATAATCAGAATCAAACAACAGGGCACAGTGTATCATTCTAATGCTCCTGCTCACAAGACAGTGCTGCACAAACAGAACAAGTCAAGCATAAAGAGGATAGCTCAAAGTAAACTCACAAAAAACCCCTACATTATACTTTCATTTATCTGCTCAGAATGTCTCAGTACATCTTATAAACTCTGGAGAGAAAGATCTCATGCCAGACTTAAAACACTTTGCAGGGGGAATTAAATAAACTTAGTTACATTTAAACTGCTAATATACGGGTTAGAATTGCTGAAAGTGCTGACCACAGACCAAAGCAGCCACACTACTAGGCTCTGTTAATTTTCATCCCAAGCGAAAAATAACAAACATAGAATGATGTCTATTTAAAATACTTTTAAATTATATATAATTGCCATATTGTATCCCACTGTAGATTAGAGAAACAGCCAAATGCCTCTAAATTAGAAGTTTTAGCATAAATGCGGACTGGGAGTAACAATCACTAATTAATCCTCAGAAATTATTAAAAGCAGAACAAAATTAGAGAGAAAAAGCTCTATCCTTCCCTCACATAGTCAGCCCCATCCCCAAAAAGACCAGCAAAACCATCAATATGGGACCAAAATAGATACTTGGTGTCTGCTTTGTGCCACTGAGTTTCTAAAAACCATCCCTTTTTGTATTACAATCATCCGAAGGAACTGAGGAGAGAGGAAAGAACAAGGAAAAACTTGACTAATACTGGTTGATTAGATGACTGAATAGTACAGGTATTAATGAAATGTAGCCCAACATCTCACCTATTCAATAAAAGCCTTTATATGCCAATCACACACACACACACACAAAAAAGAAATAATCAAACTATGTTTGTTTTATTTCATGATGTCCATTACCTAATGCAGCTTCTACCAATACTAAAATGTAACGATGCAGACACACAAAGCTCAAAGATACTGACTGTGGTTCTTCTCAGAGGATTTTCTGCCTCCTGTCTCTCTAACTAACTGCAAATAAATGGCGATAGATTAAAACACTGCAGCGTGTAGCCCTTTTGGAACAAGGTTAATTAAAGCCAACCGTAGCAGGTAAGTCCCTCTTTGAAAACTGCTCAGTTCAACCACAGGCAGCTTTGAATCTCCATAGCAACAGACACCAGGTACCACTGACAGCCCCACAGGCCTTCCTGGGTTCTTGGGCACTGGGAAGTACAGTGCCTCCCAGCCCAGCCCTACCTGCCCGTCCCAAGGGCTGCAAAATGGGCAAGTGCTCATCGTGTTGGGAGAAGCTAAGGAAGAAGGAACAGTAACAGGGGAGAAACAAAGCAAGCAGTAAAGACTAAGAAAGGAGGTCAATAAATAAAAACAACAACAAAAAGTCCTATCTGGAAAAATCTCCCTTCCTCAGGTCAAGATGCTTTCTCCTGCCCTACCCCATCATAGTCAGTGCTGCAGGTTTTTGGGCAAACACCAAAGAGTAGGAATATTCAACAAAAATTTTGAAGATTAAAAAAATCAAACTGGAAAGAAAAACAAGAGCACAGTGAAGATGGAGTGATATTTAAAAACTGCTATTTTACCTTCTCAGCATTCAACCTGGTGCTGAAGAACCATATTACCACAATGTACTTTTACAGCCAGAAGTAGCTTTGTGCTATTTCCAGTGCCTTCAGCCTCTAGAAGCTAGGAGGAGATATCCACATTCATCCTAGCTTTCACTGGGACCAGATTAAGCTTCATAAATCCACCTGAAGAACCAGATTCCCCTATCTACCCAAAGCCATCAAGACCAGTTTTCTCACTGCCCATCAGTGGATCAGTAAAAATTAGCTCCATGAGCATCAAAATGAGTCTCACAGACCTTTCTGTCCAATACTCAACCACAAGGAGCATCAGTGTCTCTAGAAATACAACAAACAGGCAGAAATAACCCTAATGATCTCAAAAATAGTTCATTAGCAATGCCACAACAAAAAAAAAGTTATGAACACTGAAACATATCTTCTGAATTTTTAGAAATCCTGACTGTTTGTAGATCAGAATACAGGCTGTAAAAACTGTCTAAAAGGGATTATCAGTTATCTTTATGAATATTGTTTTATACTGCAAAGTTTTTGCCCTTGAACACAAGACAAAAGTACCTGTGCATATTTTTTCTATTCTTGCTACCATTTATTTAGTGGAAATTTTATTCTTCCAATAAAGCATATATTCACTCTTGCCTAGAAGCTGTCATCCAATTTATTCATCAGAGTAACAGATCTGCATTTCAACAGTCATTTGTAGACAATTTCCAGCATCAAGTTTAAGAATATATATTAAACTGCAGAACAACTGGAGAGAATATGAAGGGACAAAAAAAAAAACTTAAACCCAAGCAAACAAATAAAAACCAACAACAATTCCAGAAACAACAACAACAAAACCAACAAAAAAATCCCATTTATTGCTGGCTCAAAGGCAGATTTCCACTTCCTGCTGAGCTCTTCAGTAAACCAGGCTCCAGGATAGGAACATCTGTTTCCAACAGACACAGAGGAACTGTACCAAGAGCAGTTCTGTAGGTAGATACTTCATAGCTAGAACAACTTTTCCATTGCTATTCTCTTTCCTATCCACCCTGCAAAGGCCCCAGATATAAGTGCATGCCTTATGTGACAAGCTTGAGCTTTTCTCACCCTTTTTCATTTGTTTCTTTGTGTTTTCTTCTCCCAGCACTCCCACGACATTGTAGCCCCAGCATCTACATGCAGACAAGGGGCTGGTGGCAGCACTGACCTCCCAGGCCAGACCTGGCTCCTTGTGCCGCAGCTGTTGGCAGTCACCAGCCACAGTCAGCAGAACATGAGCCAATGCAGGGCACTTAAGGAGCTCAGATCCACTTCACTCTCTGCTGCTTGTTCTCTCACATACGCTGCCAGTCACACAGACAGAGTTATTCCCAAGTTCAGCCACAGGCAGAGTGATTCAAAAGGGGCAGTTAACAGCTTATTTAAACTGAAGACATTTTTCTTCTTCGTTAGGTTTCCAGGAGCAACTGAAGTGTGTAGAGGATGCTTTAAGCCCGGAGAGGACAGGAGTGTGTGAAGAGATTGAAGAACAGCTACTAAAGTTCCTTTTCTCTAGGGAAAAATCTGTTGAATAATGAATTTAACAGGGAGATGACACCACCCAACTGTTCAGTTGAGATCTGAACAATATCTTTAATGAATAAAATATTAGCACTAGAAAAGACATTTATACGCTCCTGTAAGAGGTCTTATAAGCAAACCATAAACAAACTATGGCAACAAAAAGGCAACGTACTTGTAAATATTCATGACATTTTCCTTTCCACTTTATTTTCATCCTAAAATTGCTCAGGGCCCAAATAACTTTTTTATTATTTTAATGCAAGTGTCTTCAAAAAGAGTAAAGGTACAAAGGTCAATCTCACCACGCACACTCCTTCTTAATTATGAATTTATGATATGATGGTTCTTTTTATGAAAAAAAGTAATGCCAGAATTAATTAGAATCTATCCACTTTAATCCCCTACAAGAAATTAATTCATTGTACAAGTGCCTTTGGGATTGCCACTATCTCTAAATTTTATTTTTTTTAATGAGGCAGATATTTCCATATCATTGCAAATGATGACAGTAATTGCAGGCCACCATAATGAATTATTTTATCAGGGAGGAAGCATGTAGCCTATGGATCACTGTAGGTGCAAGCTTGTATCACACCTGGGTACACAGACCTGTTTAAATTCCTACCTGTTTCAGAATACTCAAAACCAGCATATTGGCTGGCAACAGTCTCACCCTGTCAGAGAACAGAATACCAACTGCATCAGGTACACAGCACCTTTTATACTCCCCAGATATTATTATATCAGTAATTTTAACAGATTTACTTGAATTTTATCTTTCATAATTTGCATACTGAGTATTTTCTCTTGATAGTGTTTTCCATTACACATTACCATCTCATTGTATTAAGCATACTGATAATCTCATGTTATAAATTACTCATTTCATCTTCCTCTCTTGCCATCAGCTATTTGCAAGCAAGAATTCTGTGATATTCAGTAAAATCACTGCTGCACTTTCATTTCATATTTTGGATTTTATTTCACACTCAGGAATACTGTACTACATCAGCCAGCCACCTGGGAGAACAAGGGGAATTTATGGGAAATTACCATTACACAGGTTTGAAACACAGATGCTTTGGAAATTCTTCTGCAAATTTCAGCTTACAAGGCATAAACAGGAGTTAACACTTGGTATATAGCTCCCCTCCAAATTTGCAGCTACTTGTTTTTAGAACTGAAGAACCACCCACAGAACTCATATTGCAGTCTTCTCAAGCTTTATAACATCCCTTATCTGCACTGGATTAAGGATGCTGAACCAAGGCAAGGGGTCAGGCACCAGCACAACTTGCCTGCAGCTGTGTTGGTCCAAACTGGCTGGGTTGTGAGCTTGTAAAGAGAACTCCTCAAGTGCCCATCCTTGAACCACATTGGTCACTTTGTGAGCAACTCCCTGTGCTTATTTTATCAGAATGAGGTGTCAGAATTTTAATGCCTCGTATATTCTCTGACAAACAGTAAAGTGCACTGTAACCTTTCTAGCGTTAAGCAGTTTGACTCATTGGCAAATCTTATTTAAAGCCATAACATACCAAACAGAGCTTCAGTGCAAGCAATGATGACACAGCACACGTCCAAAGGGGACAGGTGATCAAAGGGCTTGATAGGAATTTCCTGGAAGTTACAAACTTACTCTTGGATATTCAGTAAGGAAAAAAGAAAGGAAGAATAGTTCCCCATGCAGAAAACCAAATGACCTGTAGATAAGTACCAGATGGAATTTTATCCACACTGTAGTCATATACTCTGGGGTAGATTTCCCCAGCATCCCGTACTTTCCACTTTGGGACCTATCTCCCTTTGGAGGCCTCTTCCCCCTGCTTCACCTCAGCTGCAGTGCAGCAGTTAAAATGGGACTAGAGGGAGTCCTATGATGTTCTTAGGTCTCATCAGCTGTATGCAGCTTGACTACCACCAACCTTAATCCTGACAGGATGACTTGAACTGTAGATTGTTCTCTCAGCCTCCCATGCACCCACACCATAGTTCAAAATAATCAAATTGAGAATTTAGAGCACAGTAAACTCGTTCATGATTAGCATGTCACTGGAATAGCAGTTTATGCAACAACAGCTACCTTCATGTGAAGCTTATAACAGCAAAACCACAATCATAACACCCCAAGCCCCTCCTCAGTCCCCTGTCACCTCCCACAAAATACCAACAAAAAAAAAATCCAAACCAGACAAACGAAACACAAAACTATTAAGAACATAAGACCCTGAAGAACTGTATAAGTTATCCTGGCTGACTTTCCTTGTGATCAAGCCCTGAATTTGATTCAAAAGTAGCTTCACTGCAGGCTGGAGAGAATAGTAGTCTATGACATTGGCACAACTGGATCTGGACAACTAGAGCCCACATCAGAGATGAAGTCAGTAAATATTCTTTTACAATCAGGTAGTTCAGCTACAGATTGAAAATATTCTACATGGCAGAAGAGTCCTCCAGACCAGCACTATTTAGACCACAGTAATCAATCTAGTAATACGTTAGTCTTCAGGTACACACTGCTCTTACAGCACTCCCATACTGCAATACGCTCATCTTACTTTACAAGAAACTGATTAAACATCATCACCATTAAACAAAAAAGTAGGCCTTGAAGGGTGTTTTCTTATTTTCTGGAATACTGGAAAATATTTACAGTGTGTATCTGAATATTCTCAAATATTTTCTTTATTTGCTTACTGTTATCTATTGTGGTCCCTAAAGAGTCCATTTATTGCACAATTTGTAATCTGTATTATTTAGACGCATTACTTAGGGAGGCTTTTCTTAAATCAAGGAAAGCTTATGAATAATATTACTTCCATTTACAATCTGACTTTCTCTATGGTCCAAATAATATGGTTCCAATGTTCAGGCAACTCTAAGCTGAAAAGTTGTTGCATTATAGCAAATGCCAGGCCTGTCCTGTCTCTCCAAGGGGCAAGGGAAAAGCCTACAGGTCAGTGTAGGTTATATTGTCCTGTTCCCAACAGCAACCTTTGCTGCAGGTCAGCAACAGACTGTCAGGCTTGCACTTATATAGTTCTTAAAATTGAGGGGTTTGGTTTTGCTTTTTGTTTGCTTAGATGTTTTTTGTTTTGCTTTTAGATCTAGTAGTTCTTCAGTAGTACAAATGTAATGCTTGTTCAAGGTTTGCAAGAATTACAAAGTCTAAGAAAAAAATGCATACTACTGCAGCAAATTTGATTTATTTATCCTCTTTTATAAGCAGGAAAATAACCTAATGTGCTGGGCTGCACATTCCATTCCAGATCTCCCCACCTTTTCAGCAAGGCAATGTAGGGAGGGGAGGAAGAAGGGAAAAAAGGTTGAACACAAGTATTTGCCAAAGGGGAAACAAGGCATTTTTATTAAACATTTAATTTTTGCACACTGAGGCTTGGAGACCAAATATTACGTAGAAAGACCTCGTGCTCACCATATGTCCAGGTACCCATGAAATGCCTCTCATTCTAGTACAGCTAGATGCTCTGAGAAAACTCTTTAGCAGGCAGCTCAGCTGTTCTCTTTGGCAATGACAATCCCAACAGCCATTAAAGGCAGGAAAATATCTGATACTGTCACCCTATCTAAACAATGCAGCTTGGAAAAATTAAATTGCTTAGAGTATTTCAAGCCTGCAGTAATGAAAACAGAAGCATGCCAAGGCACATCAGGGACATTGTTTACACTGCTTTTTAGGCATTAATACACTTTTTGATAATGTATGTTCCTGAATTATTCCATTAGAAACACAGAGATGAAAAGTGCTGACAGCCTCCAAGACATTTCAAAGCCATGTTGCTCTTTTTTTAAATAAAACCCCCAAAGTACAAAGCAATTCAAGAGAATAATGCAAATTCAGTGATGATATGTCATTAATAACACATTTCTAATAGAGTCTTGATAGAAATTCAACTCCCAGAACAACTCTGGGTCAGTGTTCACTCCTTCCCACCCACAAGGTCTTTACCTGAAGAAAGCCTTTAGTATTCCTCTAAACCCACTAAAACCAAATTCATTCAACTACCTCAAGATTACTCAGGCCACAGTATCAAAGCCCCCAAGACTGTATGACCGTACATTGTTATTTTAACTGAAGACACTGCCGTTCATTTATCATGGAAGAAAGGTGCAAATCAAAATTTTCAGTATGTACAGGAGTTTAAATAGTAAAGCTGAAGGTTTTTCCCTTTTTGTCAGGTTTGTGAATCTGTAAAAGATCTCTGGAACTCCTGGTCATTTAATGCTTAATAGCTGTGATGAAGCTAACTGCATAACGCAGTTTCTGGAAAGGCATCAAACTTTTACATTTAGCTGCTGCGGTGACACGGTACAAGCACTATTCCATGAGCTTCGCCATTCTAGTCAGGGAAAGCATCTGAATTCACACTTCTAAATACATGTATCTCACCACCAGCTGGTGTCACCATGCACCTTAAATTTACACCAGGTTATCTCGCACTTCTCTTGATCTCCAGCCAGTCATAGGAGAAAAAAGTTGAATATTCAGAAATAAGAAGCACTGACACTGCATTGTATATACAATGATATGACTGGCCTTATGTTCATTTTAAAAGTTCAGAGTAAAGTTCCCAAAAAAAAAGAATTTTTGACTGCCTTGTACATTATTACTTTCGCCCCCTTTTCTACATGGTCTGTACCAACAGCAATCCTCACAAAAATGGATTTATTGTTATGTGAAGAAACATTCACTTTGGGCATAGTGGTAGCTCTTGCATGTACTTGAAATCACACTTTTCTACCTCAGGACAGGTTGACTGTGTACTGAGGATTAATAACTTTTATTTTTAATGTGAGAGAAGTATAAAGAAAGCATTAGTTAGGAAAAAAGATGTAAGAAGGGAGAGAAGCTGGTTTGTTTTCTCAACCACTCAAATCCACATGGCAAGATTAATGTTCTCCTAGGTTATTTAAAGAACTGGCTGATTAAATCCTCAGAGCCATGAGCAGTTTATTTTTGAGAACTCAGGCAAGACAGCTACAATACAAAAACTTGAATGGCAAGTGCGGTGTACTTACCTGTGGAATGGGGAGAATTAGAGAGTTACTGAAAAATAGCAGAATAATAATGACTGCACACAGATAATAGGATAATGCTAATAAAAGCCACCTGACTAGAGAGAAGGAAGAAAAGAGAAAAGAAAAAGGCTTACCAAAAGGCATTCCTGACTGCCTCATAAGGGGCAAGTTCTGCCTGACTTGGGCAGTCCTGGCATGATCTGTGACTTCCAAAGGTTTGCACAACAGCAGATGCCCTGTTTCCACTGAAAGGAATAAGCTATTTTTATCAAAAAGAGATCATATGGTTTTGTGGCTATACACATGACAATCCAAATGAAGACAAGCAATGAAATACCTCTTCTTGAGAAGATGTCTCTGTTTAAAAAAAATTTCCCTTGTTTCTCTCTTTTTTTTTTTTAAATCAGACCTTAGTCATCTTAGTCATTTACTTGTATTCTACTAGTGTCTCAGAAACTGATTGTGAAGGCGCTCTACTCTCCTGTAGTGTGTCCCATACAGCAGAGGGGGCACAGCACTTTAGGACCTCTAGTCAAGAGATTGCTACAATCATGCAATTAAAACCACATGAGAAATTCTACAAACAAATTATGATAGCACAAATAGGAAAATGATGAGGGAAAACCAGCAAACACTCAAAAAATGCTAAAGGATCTGACCAAGAAAAGTGTTCTGTCCCAGAACAACAGCTTTAGACCCAAAGATTTACCCTTTCTGATGCTCAAGTACATTGGAACTCCTCACCTCTCCATTCCCCACACCATTTAAATCATTTCAGCCTCTGATTCTCTTCCGTGACTTTCTTGATTTCTATATAAAGCACCTTGAAATTTTACAAATGCTGCAGAGGCTCTATGAATTGACATTTTTCTCTTCCCAGTAACAAAATTAAGATTATCATAACACTTTACTGTAATAGTAATTAACATCTTGCCTTTATAATAAAACAGGTACAGAAACAGACTCTGGAGCAGTTGCTCACACACAAACGAGATCAATTTTTATCCTACTTGAGGGACAATATGATTTCCCTAGACAGTGGGAGGATTAAATTATTTAAAACAAAGGTGAAGTTAAACATACAACAAAGATAAATGTGTTATTTACTAGCACACAAGCATGCTAAGCCTAAATGCAACAATTTCCCTGTGAATAAAATTAAGAGAGAGTTGTGGAGAAAACTGAGATCTCAGACAATTGTGCTCTCCTACCTTCCTCATTAAAAGTTTACATCGAGAACCAGTGATTATATCTTTTAGCTTCAAACAAGTGACTGGATTACATGGAATGCTTATATAGTGAAAAAAACCAATGTTTTGTTTCACTCCTCATATCAAAATAGTGTTAAAAGGTATTACTAGAGATGATCTCTGTGCAAGCCCTCTTCATTTCACAATATGATTTTTTCTAATTTTTAGAAAATAGCCTCAATGTTTACAAAACACAGGCAAAAAAAAAGCATTCAAGAGTTAAAATTAATTTCCTTAATAGATGAGGGGGTATTGTGAACTTATAATAGAAACAGTGAAGCAAGATGAGAAATGCAATCAGTTTTTAAGCAGTATCCTGATTCTTTCAGTATTATTTTATGGAACAGCTAAGATTCAAAATACAGGACATAGTACATGTGTAGAGCCATTAGCTCACAAGAGACCCATAATTACTGTACAAAAACAATGCACCTACACATTACCAACACCAGGTTTATAGTTTAGGAGTTCTCAGAACACAGCCTTGGTTCAGAGCAATTAACTATACAGCATTTCAGACAACTACTGCACAGTGACTTGACTGTCAAGTCATGCTCACTTCTATCTAAAAGGCCAATAATACAGCACCTTCTGCAGGCTACATGAAAACACGCTTGTTGTTTTCAGCAGCAAGTCCTCACGATTAATGCTGGAGGGTCTCCAGAACTTTGTGGCTTTACAAACTCCAAGTCATACCATGTAAAAGGGCAGCCCTTCACATATATCAGGAAATTATCTGTATCTTTAAGTATAGAGTTGATTGAGGACTATTGAGACGAGAAAAAAAAGGGAAAGGGGGGGAAAATGGCCAACCCAAAGGGGAGAAAGTGGCAGAAAATAGAGGGAGAAAACGGCGGACCAAAAGGAGAATTCTACCAGCGTAAGCAATTCCAAGCTACCTATGGAAAGCCAAGCACGGCCTTTCTGCTCAGTCTGACGCCATCACACTTGGTCAGGCAACAACAGTCAGAGCACGTCAAGGAACAATATTGTTTCTGTCAATATCTGAGCAGCCACCCTCTGAGTATCGTGCATTTTAACTGGAAATCACCTGGCACCTGAGGGTGATGTTACTTGACAAATAGCCTATATCTAAGCAATCAACTGGCAGGTACTGAATGAATGTTTTTTTGATATTGTTGTAACCATATTTACAAAAGGCAATTACTTCATTTCAGTGGCAAATGGGACATGATTCAGGGAATTTCCAGCCAAGTGGTTGTTCCCCAATCTATTGTGAATGGCCAATAGAGCGCTGGTGAGCTTCTGTGCATTTAAAATTAGAAGATCAGCTGCCAAGTCTCACTTCAAAATTGTAAGCAGTAAAACTGCACAAGTTTGACAGCTGAAATGGCATATTTAGGTATCTAT
The DNA here is from genome assembly GCA_024611175.1 of Megaceryle torquata. Lineage (NCBI taxonomy): Eukaryota > Metazoa > Chordata > Aves > Coraciiformes > Cerylidae > Megaceryle > Megaceryle torquata. The sequence goes on along the minus strand of JANIJG010013173.1, from coordinate 7,500 downwards.
ACCATAACGACAAAAATATATGCAGGACTTAAAATCGGGGAAACTGGGAGTTAATTGTGGGTTGTGGGCCTAGCTTCATCTGACGCAGCAGTAGCACACTCCACATGCTAGTTTCATCCACTCGGCTCCAGCATCCATCTCTCCCAAATGCAGCATCTTCCCTCTCTCAAAATATTGCACAACATGACTTAGAACTGGAAAGGCTGGCAGCACAGACTTTGCCTTGGTGGAATTTAGTATTGATTCAAAGGTATAGTTGATAAAGATCAAGAGATACACAACTCTGCTCTGATTATGCAGGCTCAAAACATGCATACACCCAAGAGTAAGCATTCAGTGACAATGACTAACTGCACCAAAACCCAGGTGACTTGAACTCTATTTCCAAGTCGCTATAAGGAAACAGGAGCACAGAGAAAAGAAAAAACACTTCCACATTATGGAAGTGTTATGGACCCTAACTCACTGTGCAACCTTTGATTATTTATCTTGCTGCCACAAAATACATTTAGGGGTTGCATTAGCTTAAGATCTATTTAAGTACGGCTGGATGTGACTACGCAGTGGTCTGAACTGTAACAGCAGTGCTTACTTTCACCATGTCAGTAGTCTCTGCAGTGCATGCCACATATTTTTCCTTTTGGCAAACTATAAGTACTTCCTATCCTCACAGATTTACATTATAGATTAACAGGAAGATGGCCACATTAAATCTGATAAGGAGGGGATGAATACTTTATGGTTTTAAGCCTGTTGCATTGTCTTTTTAAGGTAGTGATAAATGTAATCTATATAAATACAAGTGTCATGATAAAGTCACAGCCTAGTACATTAGAAAGCACTTACTAGTCCGTTAGGGACAAAGACAATTAAAATCAAGTTGGTAAGATGAATAATCACAGTGTCATTTTAGCTAATGCACTAGACAAAACCTTTGTCTTTATAAAAAGTCTTAAGGAACTGCCATCAGCACCAGTGTGATTCCCTTTGAATGGGTAACAGGAACTCCAAAATCAGATCTGTGATTTTTTCCCTGTCAAAATAAAATGGTGTCAGTTATCTGAAGTACATATCAAGAATATTAGACCTTCAGAGCGATGATTCATAGCTTTGCAGTACTTAAGAAAATTGCTGTGGTTACATACACCCTCAAAAGAAAAATGCTTTGCATCAGATTTTCTTCACAATTTCTTGAGCCTTTACTACAGTACATCTTACTCTCCTTTGTTGGAACAAATTGGATAGAACCAATGCAGATAAACTCTACAGGCAAAAGAAGCAACAAGGAAAGTGCTGCTATTTTTATTTATTCACATCTGACCCCTTGCTCTTGACACATCCAGCCTGCAAACACGACCAGCACTTACATGGAAAAGCACTCGTATCTCCTCTTCCACCTGCCAGCTACCACACTCTGAGAAGTAGTGGCACCCACGGGCTGCCCAAGTAGGGTCAAGCTACTTATCACTTCACCATCTAGCACCTTCTACTCTCAGTCATCAAGGAAGCCATATCAACCCTAGCTTACTTATTCAACCTTTATTCTCCACCACCAGTTCTCTGGGGAGACTCTATCCATTACAATTACCTCTGGTTTATCCCACTTTTTATCCATTTTCTCAAGTGCTGCTCAAGTTATTTACTCTCCTGCCCACAGAGCCAGGAAATTGCTAGCCATCCATCATACCCCTTTACACCTTCCCAAATTGACTAATGGTTAAACAACATTACAAGATCATAAGTAGGCATGTATCAGAACATTAGGCAGACTTATGAACCCCAATTGGAAGGACTGCTTTTCTACATCTAGCATGATAGCTTTCAGTATGACATTGCATTTCACCTCTCATTTCACGAATATAAATCTTGGCAGACACTTCAAATATGGGAGAATGGAGTATGAAGATAAAGTGAAAAACAAAGTAATGTCAAAAAAAATATAAAAAGACACACTGGAGAACAGAATCCACCTTAATTTTCAGACTAAGGCTTAATCTCTGTTGGGCAGCCTCACCTCTGTTGTTGTTTTTTATATTTTCAAATTGTGTACTTTTAAAAGTAATGTCTTGTGTACTTTGCTTCAGATATCTGGTCTGTACAGCCAGAAGAATCTTATCTTGCTTTTAATGAAACATTTGAATAAATAATATTCAGAAACTAATGTAAAAAAGGAATGATACTTTAATTCAAACCAGTCAGTCCCACTACATAAACCTGCAAAACAGCTCTAATGGAGTCAAAAGGCAGTCCTTTAGGGAAAAAAAAAAAAAAAAAAGAAAGAAAAACAAAAAAAGAAAAACAAACCAACAAGAAGTGTCCCTAAATATACAGCTATTTTTTTATAACACACGCAAGAGATTTTCCAAAGAAGCCACTCAGAGAAGGAAGTTTCAAAAAAACTCAGGGCCAACTACAATAAAGCACAAAAGCGTGTTAACCTGTAACATGCTAGCACATGCTTGATTGATAATCAAAGGCACTGAGGAGTCAGAATCATTAGCCTGGAGTTTCTTTGGCCAGATAAAATACTTTGTCTAGTCTAGAAAGCCAGTTCATTCTTGTCCTCTGCATATGACTTCCAAAAAATTCCACCTACAAATGGATTAAATGGACTCCTATATTTTTTTGAGATCTCTTACTGTTGAAATTTTTAGTTGGGGGCTGACAGTTCAGTAGAATAAGTTCCCCATTGAATTATGTTCTCCAGGGTATTAAAACCAAAACATCACAAGCTTCATTTTGGCACACGAGCTTAGAGGTTCATATCTCAGAAAATGCTTTCATTTTGCGCTGACTTCACCCTCTCTTTCCAACTCTTGCCATTTTCTTTAAGCCATAACCTTCAAACATAGCACCTGAAATAATTCAAATACTTGAAGGTTGATGCTGCATCCTTTCTTCATTGCTATCCTAGCTGCTTTGGTAACAAAACTATTGCATTTTATAAAATAAATTTCACTTGCAGCTTTTTGTCTCAACCTTCATTTCCTAGGGGTACATGACTAGTGACTTTCCAAGATGCTCTAACTGGATAACTGAGGCCAAGATCACAACTACTAGAGTGCTACAAAGATTAGGTCAGATAAAAGAAAACCAATTTATAGAAACCAGTTTTCTAAACTTACAGCTTTCAGATACCCACATACTGGATATTCCATTTTTAAATTGTACAAGCTTGTCTTTCAGACAACCTTAAAAAAAATGACAGAACAATTATTTCATTTGCTAGTTCTGTTTACAGAACAATTTCTTCCAAGTCAGCACTAATCTTCTACGAGACAGCAATTATTGAACTGCAAAATACTGTAAGGAAATGTAATACCTGTTAAAGTTTCTCATTCCAGCCCTCCCTCCATTTGAGGGAAACAGTCGTCCTTTCTGATTGTTGCTTACTGCACTTTGTACACTTTTCTTTGTGATGCAAAAATTGTGTGAAGTCACAGAAATATGCGTAACTCTCCTTTCCCCAAGTGTAACAAGTCAACAAGTCACAGTCACTGACTGCAGCTGTACTGTCATTACAAGCATCACCCTTTATTACATAAAGGGCCTTTGCTCACAGGATTTTCTGTTTATTACTCCAGTAACTGTAAAGGGGAAGATAGGGGGTGGAACTACATGGTGATGAGACAAGAAGACTGTGGTATTTTTGTCAGTCCCAAACTCTGGTGCATTTAGCATATTTAGACAAACTCTCCCCAAGTTCTGATCACTCTAAACAAACACTTCCAACTCTTTCTTAATCCCTTACAAAATTTTTGGACAATAAAGCATGTTTCAGAAAAAGCTGCATCTTAGGATGGTCTTTACTGTGAACAGGTCAAGAGTTTTCAAGAGGAGTGATAGAAGCTGTCCCTTAAAAGTTATTTTAAAGCAAAAAGCCTTATTGGTAGCAGCCCTAGTTCACTCAAAGCTAACATTTACTACCCACACCCTTTGACATGGACAGTCATGCCCATGCACTCGAGAGAAACTGAGTTTTGGCAGAGAACAGATTTCTGATAAGCTGAAATAAATAAAAACCACCAACACAAAACAAAACAAATAAGCAACAAAACTACATACAGTTACTAGCACCTTGATTTGAGTAACATTTCCATTTCAGTCCTTCAGGGCACCAGTCCCTGTCAAAGGACAGTATTAGACAAGGCATCTTATTTCAAATGCAACACTGTTGTACACAGTCAAGCTCATGAGCACAGAGCACATTTCTCCCATAGAGGCCAACATTACCTTCCAAGAAAAATCTTTTACGATGGACTTTATGCTGCATACTTCTGTGTCATCTGGACAAAGGATCTCTGTGTGCTACTTCTCATTTTTTTATGAGGGACACATTACTGACTAATGAGGTTTTTCAATATTTTCTACAGAGTTTTAAGTAGCATCCATCCACAAGCTCTTCTGCAATGCTATTTTCAGTACATACATGGATGACGTCCAAGTTACATTTTTCCCTTAATTGTTAAGTATTTCCAGAAATTAAATATTGAAGTAACCTATGTAAAATTTGCCTTTGGGTTGTAAATTTTCATTTATTATTCTACGCAAAGACCATTACATTATGTCAGCACTTAAAGTGTTTTTGACAGCAAATCTATAGTCAGAAGAATCACTACTACAACAGCTTATCTCTGTTCTCAATGTGTTAAATTGCCTATCTGTTTAACAGTAGTTTCCCCAAGCCTGAACAACAGGTACAATTATAGTATTTCAAGAAATTCCAATTCTTGCATTAGCCAAAAAAAAAAATCATTTTAAAGGGCCTCATCTGGCATTACTGCCATATTTTCCTTGAACTAATTTCTGTAATATTTTCCTTAGAATAATTCTGATTTTTATGATCAAGTGTCATGATTATAGTCCACTTCTTCCTGTTTTCAGTACAGTTTCAGGGGGAAAAAAGAAGCATCATCCAACTTTCAACTTACGTGATAAACATGAAGTGCTCCACATCAGAATGCAGAGGAACAAAGAGTGCCCCTTATCTCGCAGTTAGCAGCTACAGTGGATCATCCACATAATGTGCATTAGTATTTGAACACATTTAGTAACTGTAGCTATTACAAGGCAAAATTTATGTCAATAGTTTTCTTCTCAAACAACCTTAAGCATTGATCCCGAAGACTAAACCCTCAGGCAAGCACGTTGTCAAGGTGAAAACACTGTGCTAGATTTCTTTCCACCTACAGGTGCTTCCATAGACTAACTGCAGTTCTGAAGACTTAAGGTTTTGGAAATTATTCTCAGATTGGTCTTACCTTTTGTTTTTTACAGCCACAAAATTGTGTCTGGTAATGTCCTATGTGCAGGGTCAACTATGTGAAGTTGACCAAGTTCTTCCATAGCCTGCAAAACAATTAGAAATAGCTACTTTCCAATGGAAAGACACTTTGCCCAACCATACTCAAGTATTTGTTAACCCAACACCCAACCAGAACCGTGCTGTTTGAGGGAGAGAAGGAAGGGTATCCTCCCTTAGCATGCGCATTACACATTGTTAGAAGTTTTCATGGGAAGTTTTTAGCACCAATTAGAGAGGTGTAATCTGACATCATGCTGCTAATTAAACCTTTGCAAGCCTTTCACAGTTTAGACTTAATTTGACTAGTTAATGTTATTACAGGTTATATTACAAGTCATAAGGTGCTTCTTGCAATACAAAGGACTTTCCCAGCCTCACAGTTTCTAGACTACTAGCTATATTACAAACAGTACAACAACAGAAATAGAAGAACAGCAACTTGCAGCATTGTAAAGCCTGGATCATTGACCTCAGCGTCTCTACTGTTGGAAAAAAGCCTTTCTTTGCATACATCCTTCCCTGGACTTGTTACCTTCTCCCATTTTTAAACAAACAAATCTGTCTTATCTTTGAGAAGCCCAGAATCACCAATTCCCATAAAGCATGGATCCACCTAGAAGGGCTAGGATTTAATCCAGAACATTTACCAGGTAAAATGGATAGGTGAAAGGAGAGGAGGGACAAGGAAACTGCTGAAAAACACAGCTTCTTACCATAACTCTAGCAATGGCAACAGTGGAATTAATGGTAAATTACCATCATTGAGTGCTTAATGCTGTCCTGTAATCTCATGAGAATACAAGATACTGCACCCCCAACTATCTGCTGTTAAGATCAAATCAATTCACCACTTTTTAGAAGTTGAGACTTGTGAAGTAATGATCATTTCCACTGCCTACTGTACATTTAAATAATGTATCCTATACTCAGGCCTCAGTTGAGGGCAGATCCTCTTGACACTTTATCGTTTCTACAGCTATAGATTTTGCCATTATTGTATTTGCCTTGCATTACACTGGACTAAGATTGTATTTTTGATTTGTAGTAGCAGGTGGGCAATTTATTCTGCTGTTTACTTCTTACGGTTGTTAGGTGGGAGTAATACATAGAAGGAGATACTTGCCTAAGTCACTAATATCGTCTATTAAGTGGTATATATTTTTATTTAGAGAGCAAAAGACATTCGGCAATTTGGGGGGGGGGGACCAAACTGCAAAGTGCAGAAAACAGCAGCATCACCACCATCTGCTAGTGGTGATTAGTTACAGTATTATACACTCACAGAAGTCTTGACAGTAATGATTTTCCTTATGGCAACTGCCCTGTCTCTCAGAGTTTAATTAGTCCTGTTAGGGTAAAGAGTGGTCACCCACACACACAGAGCCAGACTAAAAGACATTCTGGAACAAAAAGGTGTTCAGTTTGATACTGTCAGCATGCATCACATTTCCCCGCTTCCCATCTCAGGAAGATTTCCATATTAGCAGAATGAGAACCCTAGCAGGTGTGCAATTTAACCAGGAAAAGACCAGAGAAATTGGCCCCGCAGTAAGAGCCAATTGGTGCCTCTAGGCACCAAATGCCTAGAGGTTGCAGTCCTGCTTGGACTATGGCAAAGAAGTGCCACATGTTTGTAAATCAGGTGAGGAATGTTTTCTGCTCATTTTCTCATTATGTAGATTATCACAAGGTGCTAGATAACAGAGCAAAATGCTTGCCTTTCCTGTTAATAAACTGCTTATGTAGTGCAAAAGGACCACAGAGATCACTGCTGAGAATAAATTACTGGATTTTTTGCAAGAAAACCTAATCAGGCTTTTTATCTGCAGAAAAGAGCCACTTTTGCCATTTTATAAACATTTTCCTCTCTAGTCAGGATCGTATTGTTGTCTGACAGCTGTCAGCTTTCATCCTCTTAAACAGCTTCCACAAAGCGTTCAACTACAGTCTTCAAGCAGTCTGCTCACAATACATCTGGATCCTTTCTCACTAGATCATCCTTCTTACCACAACTATCAGCTGCAATACTAGATCTCTTGTCAAATGGAAGTACACAACCACAAGTCCCCACACGTAGTTCATAAAGCATAGTGCATGCTTTAACATCCTCTAAAACAAAAATGCAATTAAATGCCTTTCTTTAAAAAAAAAGGGGGGGGGGGGGGGAACCGGGGAGTTTTGTATTGAAGTAAATT
>JANIJG010013171.1:37105-47156 GCA_024611175.1 Megaceryle torquata | reverse complement strand
CAGCAGAAGGCAAAGCTAGCTGCTCCCTTGGAAATCCTTGTGCCTACCTGCTCCTAAAGCAGAGCACTGCATCGAGAGCAGCCAGCACAGGATCATTTAGATGCAGTATATGTGTGAGCTTTCAAGATTACCCTGCTCCTCCCCAGTCCTGTTATTGAAAAGCCACAAAACATGGAAATTATGCTCCCTAAATTAAGACCAAACATCTATAGTACCCAGTGAGATGAGGCTCCTCGCTTTGCAGTGTTCTCCTCTCCCTCCCCCATAAACATCAAGCACTGCCCGATGAAGGGGGAAGGGATATATTAGGAGGGAACAACCACAGCAGGATAGCCCCAGCGAGGTGTTTTAATTTCTTAACAAACTCCTTGGGCACTAGAAACTGTAAAGTAACATAGAGATAAACAAACAGAAACTCACTGACCCTCAGCACCCTGGAGGGCTCTGTTTCAGATTGCTGAATAAAAGCTGAAGTTGCATATGCATGTTTAATGTAACACAAGGCCTGTGCTGAGGAAAAGCATGCTTTCTTCTAATCTGGTTCCAGACAGAAGCATCCAAACAGAAGCCCCTTTCCCTATCCCCACTGAACTGCTTGGTGTATGCGAGGAAACCCCTGAATGACAAGGCCTCCATCTGCTCTTGAATGGAGTTGCGACTGGCTGCAAATGTTGTCCATATGCTTTTTTTTTTTTTTTTCTTTTGCCTTTCAACTTAGCTGCCTAATGTTAGACACCTATCCCCAAATTAAGCATCTGCTCATAATAAGCTTTCCTAAAAGAAAAACAAAAAAACAAAACAAAACAAAAAAACCCAAACAAAATCCAACCAAAAAAACAATCAAACAAATAAACAAAAAAGGTGGAGGTAGTAGCTAATTGAGGCAGTGAGCATTACAAGAGGTGCATCTACAATTGGAAAAGGAGATAGGAGGAGATGGGATTATTCATCCAGTGCATTGCTCTTTGTCTTTTATAAGGAATGGAAGAGCCCCCTCTACTCTCATACTGTCAATAAAAAAGAAAAAACTATGAAGTTTTAGGTTCATATTGCCCTTCTACTCTTGATTTCCCAGGTTATTACAGGCAACATCTTGTAATTTCCCTCGGCTAAATAAAGCTGGTGATACTTCCAGCCAGACGGGAGAACATGACCATGATTTACCATGAGCTCAAGCTGCATGACAGGATATCCTAGAAGCCAGAGAAGGGTCTGAAAATGGGAGTTTCTCCTTGATTTGTGGTATAAAAAGGGCTGGAATATCTTTTTCAACATAATGACTTTTGCAGTGGATACTGGGACAAGTTGATCATCACAAAGTCATGTATGGATCCAGTTTCCTAAATACAGGAGCATGTTGCTGCTATAGGCACCTTAAGGTATCCTGGCCTTCCATCAGCTGCCTGGTAGGAAATGTGGAGGTCTCCCTTAGGTAATTTTGTATCTCTGACTTGTCTTATGTACTGTGGGATGTCTAGAAAATCTCCTTTGGTTAGACAGACAAGTCTCCCTATGCTTTAGTTTCTCAACTCTTAACATAATAATTTAATACAATTGATTTAAATATTAGTTTAATCACTTCTTTCAGGGGAATGATTTTGGAATTTTAGAGATTCCAAACTAATTGTCAAAGGACTGTAGTAATGGGGTGAGAGGAAAATACTTTTGATAGATGGGAGCTACAGGCAGAGGATGCCAGTTGGATGCCAATTGGAAGTATTCCTCTGAAAACCACCAAGTCTGACAAGTTGGAATCAGCACCCCAAACTCTGGGCATTTTGGTTAGGTGTCAGGTGTAGGTACAGCCTTTTCAGTGTCCTTTTTCTCCAGTGTCTCTTTTAGAAAGAGGAGAAAAGATAATTTTTGCACATTATCTGACCTCGCTGGGACTTAGAAGATGCTGGGGTCACCAAGTCAGAGATCTCACCACACCTTCAAGTTGCAGGCTCTCCCAAGGTGACAGGAACTTTATCTGCCTGTTTGTAATTCCTGCCACCAAGAGTCATCTCTCTGCTGTGCCCTGACATGGAGCAATGGTTGCAATTCCTTTTAATCGCCCCCTTTCCTTTCCTCATCATTTAGGGCAGAGCACTTCCACTTGGCTAAACTCATTAACTGCTTTAATGTTGAGATCTCCTTTCCCATATAAATTCATCCAGCTGAAATCTCATGACTCTCCACGGCTGCACGTGAGCAGATTCCCCCCTCTGTCGCCCAGAAGATGCTGAGAGTGTTTATTTTTCAGCTGCAGACAACAAAAGTCAGAAAAAAAGGCAATGTCTTTGTGTGTGTGTCTGTAGGAAAGCAAGTAATTGCAGTGGGCTTGTGGGGACTCGATTGTCTGTGTTACTGTTTCAGCTTAGGGAGCAGTTTGACCAAACTGGAATCCCAGCCCATTCCTGCTGTGGTGGAAATGTCCAGGCCTGATAGGCTCCAGAAGCACTTTGGTGCAGAAATGAAGCAACACAATTAATTCCCAGAAGAAAACTTGAAACTTCCCAGAAAAAGTTAATGTGAGGGACATTGCTGCTCAGATCATGTTCATGCAGTTTGATGGTTTGTCAATGAAAAGAAGCCGATTGAGCTCAGCCTACTTCCCAGACTGTTGGTTGTAGTCAAAAGGAGAGTGAGGACACCCTGATTTACCCTTTGTAAATCCCAGTTGGCCCCAGCATGTTGTCAACCTTGCAGGGCCTGTGCCAGCAGTGTTGAGTGAGAGTGGGCTGTTGATTGCCTAGCAAGGACTTGACAGTGGCTATATGGACCAGTTATCCTCCTGAGGGCAAGTCACACCTGTAGACTGTAATTCACCAAATCTAGCTGCACTGGAAGCAAGTAAGGACTAACTTGGTAAGGGTGAACAGAAATGTTGGTGTATGAACTGTACCTCAAATCACTCCGGTTTGGTAGTTGTACTCTCTGAGCATGATAGAATTCCTTGTGCATGTGTATGAAAACACTGGGTTAAAATAACTTGTTCTTTTTCAGCTTGGCTTGCCCATATTCCCACTGTGTTTTTCTACATTGCTTTCTTTCCACCCCTGTCTGTGTGACATCCCCAATGCTGTGATGCTGGCCTTTGGTGAAGTCTCCTGGGCATCTTGGAAGCTACCCCTCTGTGAAAGGGTTTTTCCCAGCAATGCAGGATAAGTCCACAGGCTTCCCTCATGCCCTTCCTTCCCCTGTGTCTGATCATAAATACAAGACTCATGGTCATCAGTGGTTCAGATTGTACTGATGTTTTTCTTACCTTGTCTCTTATAGGGAAAAGTCATTGGAGATGCAAAACTGCTCATGAGTTGTGGTTGCAGAAAAGGGAAAAATTCTCAAGTGAAAGACTCAGATCAGGTCAGTCATATGTACCTTAACTGGTGGAAATAAAAGGACGTGTTAACATCTGGTTGATTCGAACTGTGCTGTTGCCTAATCAGGGTTCCTGGACTCAAACAGGGGCCTTGGCATGGCTGGCAATGGTACAACATTAATGGTTTTTTGTGTGTTTTTTGTAGAAAAACCCTCAAGCAAGATCAGTGTTTCATTGCACTAGGAGCTGTTAATGCCCCAGCCTGACTTAATCCCACCTGGATTATTTATTCATGAATTCAGTTTCTTTATGAAAATCCACTCCAGGCAATGCCTTTCTTAAAGAATATTGCAGTTCCTCACTGGATAAATGCATGCAACCTTTGGTCTCATACTGTAGCTGCCTGGATGGGCAATAGTTACAGAGAAATGTGCCATTTGTTGCGTGCTTTTGTTCTGAAGTGACACCATCACAAGAACATTCTTTATTGAGGTTCCTCATGACAGACATGTAGAAACTTGTTCACAAACCGATGGCCAGGTTTCAATATTCATTACTTGGAATGAATGGCCCCTTTTTGTAAAATTGGTCAAATTGACGTCAGTGGGACCACTTGTAGGGTTCAGTAATTGCAAGGGAGGTGGACTTCACTCTGGATGACAGCCAGCTGGTGGGCTCTTCCTACTTCTTACCATTTTGCATTTATTCAGACCAGCCAAGTTTGTCCCTGTCAATTTTTTTGTAGCTAAAGAGAAGTTTGAATTCAGAGATCATTTTTTCCAAAGATTAAACAAAATTTGATTTGAGTCAGAAATGTTTTATAAATATCAGGTCATCCGGTGTTAAATGTGGCAGAGTGAAGCCGTTGATCACAAATGCCAAATAACTGTTCTATAATGTACTTTGTGAACAACTTGTGACCAGGTATAGACCTGAAGCAGATTCAGTGTCCACAAAGCTCTAGGAACTCACAGTAATTTACAGATGCCAAAAGATAGGAATTCTCAGAAGGATTTTTTTTTATTTTCAACATGCATGTTTATTCAACCGAATTAATAACGATGAGAACAGATCTGTATATCCTGCAGTGGGCTCTGTTGTGAGGAACATTGTTCACATTTATAAATGCTTTTCAGGATTGAGTCTTTTATTGGTGTTGTGTTTTGGGTTTTTTTGTGTTTTGCTTTGTTTTGTTTTTTTCTTTAATTAGTATTTTCAAAATAACATCCATTGTCATGAGATATACTATCACTTCACCATCTTTCCTTTAAAGAATAGCTTCCTCTTCTTTCAAATACAAGCTTTGTTTTCTCATGTTGAGATTCTAACACACCAGGAGAAAATTAATTTAGAAACTAAACACTTTTGTTAATTTTAGTCTTTTGTATTTTGATGTACTCTGGTTGAATCACTCTTGACTTACAACAGGACAACAGAGCAGTGTCAGGCTGCTTGTAGTAGAGATTAAAAATTAAATGGAAATATCTTGATTGTTGAGAGGTTCTACAAAACACTATTTCTAACAAATCCTGACTACTGTTAGACCTAAAACCCTTTGACAGCAGTATTCCTATTACAGAGTAGGCAATAGTTTTTGGAGGGTTAAAAAAAAAATCCCACTCTCTTTTGTATTTTCTGGGGCAGTGATGTATTATTCTTTGCATTTTGTTACTTCCTAAAAAACTGCTTTCTGACGTCTAGTGATGTGTTGACCACCTTAATACCTTGTCTACTTTTTTTTTTTTTTTTTTTTTCCCCTCTGTATCAGCATAAACTATTGGGCAAGTGCTTGCTCCAGAGGCTGTAAAGCTCATTTGTCGTGCCCCTGGCAGGGCCCTGTCAATATTTCAGGGGACAGAAGGTGGATGGGGAGGAAACTTGTACAGGAGGGTGGGTGGCAGTATGGAACATTTGTCTGTGAAGGCAGGACCTCAGCTCAGCTTATAAATTATCCCCTGGGCCTTGTAGATAAACACAGACTTCTATGGTGACATCGGCTGGGAAAGGCAAACACTTGCCGACAATTGTAGGCTAATCCTTCAGGACACTAATTGCCAGAAAACCAAGGAAGCATTATTTTAGGAACAGCTTGTTTCACTTTGTGAAGGGGAAAAACACTGAACTGGATTTAGTTTTGTTTGCAGAGTCTTACACCCTCCGCCTGCGCCCTGTCTCAGATTTTAAAGATTTACCTTCATTATTGTTGTCAGGGGCTTTTTCTTTCTTTTTTTGCTTTGTGCTTTCCTGGTATGCCTCTGTAAAGTTGTGTGAAAATGCAACTTAGTTTTCATTTCCATGAATGTAGGCATAAGTAGGTATGTGGTTTTATACCATTAACTATTTCAAGGTTTGGAACTAAACAGATACTTTTTTAGCTGAATTTTTGTGAAAGGTAATGCTTTGCAAAGTCTTTAATTTCTTTTTGTTTGTTTGTTTGTTCATTCAAGTCAAGTTGGAAACTTGCAAAAAGTCCAAGACACACTGCCCCACTGGTGAAAATCCCCAGCTGAACCAAGTCATGACCCTATTGCTGAGGATTTAATTTACTGGCATTTCTCCAGTATGGCTCTAGAAGAGAAGGCACCTTAATCTCCTTGGCCTGAGAGCTGTTTCCTTGAGTCTGGCATCCAGAGGCACCTACCTGCATGGTATTTTCCATGGTGCAAGTTACCAGTGTGTAAATCCTGGCTCTGTTACTGTCAAGGGCAGAAGTCCAAACAGGCTCACATGGGGCTGGGATTTCACAACAGTCACAAGGAACCCAATCTTCATGTTGGATGTGCACCAGAGCAAGAGAGCGACTGGTGGTCTGTGTTGTGTGGTCCAAATGAAACCCTACAAGGTCAGGCAGAAGGCAAAGCAGTGCAGTATAAATCCCACAAAAGTTTTTAAAACCTTGAAGGGAATACAGTTGAGTGCACTGAAGAATTAAAGTCCTGTCCTCTATGGATGGTCTTGATGAAGCTTTGGGTCAGTGAAGGAGAATGACTGAGATGAGTCCCAAAATAAGGCCACCTCTTGGCAGCAAAACCCCTGTGTCCTCGGCTGCCATTGGCACCATTGCCAGTTGTTTGTGTGCTTTGTGGGAGTGAAATTCATCTGTGCTCCAAGGCCCAGAACTAAGTCTCTGCACCACAAGCATCATACTGTAATTGTAAGGTTCTTCAGGCTGGTTATTATTTTCCCAGTAATTTATGCCTCCCCACAAATTATTATACTGTTGGTTATTATTTGAGGTGTGTTGTTGCATAAGAATGGCAATCCTGCACTAGGATTTCCTTGTGCTAAGTAGTATATTAACATAAAGCAGGAAACATGGTTCCTGCGGAGTGATTTCATTTGTTTACTTTCGGAGGAAAGCAAAATGTCATTTAAAAACAGGGAGAAAATATGTGGGTGGACAAATCATGTGCATATAAGAGGTATGCGTAAGGTTGAGAACCAGAAGTAGCAGAGTGCTCCATATTCTCAGCACATGCAGCTCTGCCTTCTCAGGGGTTAGCTGTATTTGTTTTCCATTGCTTCTCCCCAAAGGTAGGCTGCTCATCAATGTTTAACTGCTCTTACCTTTTGATTTTTTTCTTTTTTCTCTTTGCTTAACTTTTCTGGTGGTTCATGTGAGCTGAAGTGTTACTGAGAAGTCAGATCCTCTCCTTCCATGTGTTTATTTTGGTTTTAACATGACAAATGTATGCCTTCTCTGGAAATGGTATCCCATGCTGCAGAGTAATTATTTAGTGAATGGTGGATCCAGTTCATGTTGGCAAGGATCAGATTAATCATTATTAATCATGACCCCTCCGACAGTAACCTCATCCCTTGCCTAAGTGCTGCTCTTTATTAAGAAGTAATAGCTATTAAGGGATGGCTGGGCCACTGTTCTCATTGCACCAGCACAGGGCTCAGGACTTCTGGCAGGAGGCAGAGGAACTCTGTTCAAAATTAAAAATAGATGCACATAGTCCATGTTCCAGAAATGAAATAGGCAGTTTTCCCTGTGGACTTCTTCAGCCTCATCTGAGTGTCCTTTCCCCGGAAGCCTTCCGAGAGTTTGCCTCTTTCCAAAGGTTGAATTCAGTGTTGGGAATGAAATATGATGCTTTTTTATTTGTCTTCTTGATTTTGTTTTGTAAACTTAAGTAGAGCCCAGTTTAACCTAATGCTCATGCAGTCCTTGCAAGAGTAAGATTTTAAGGTCTATTCTAGTGATTGCAGCAGATTTCAACACCTGATGAGACTGTAGATGAGCTTAGCTCTCTGGAACTCCAGCTATTTCGAGAAGACCCCAAAGCAAGCACGTTTTTTGAGGATTTCTGGATCCCTTAAAGAAACACTGGACTGTTGAAGTGAGACGTGCAACACTGTTCACCTCACACAGAAACCTTTGAGGAGCCCAGCATCTCTCTCCAGGTCCCTGGTCTGGGGTTTGCAGGCCTGGATATTTATCTCTCAAAATATATCTCCTTCCCACTTGTGTCACCAGAGATCTTCTGAGAGTAGGCAGTAGATTAATTTGTAGTTATTCTGCCTTTTCCTAGCAGTACAGGTTCTTTTTAAGAAGGTGACGCAGTGCTATCAATTGATGTCATTATTATCTCAGCAAAAGCACAATGATTTAAGTACTGGATTGAAACCAATCTTCCCAATCCCACCACCTCCCAAAATACACCTTAATTACTTTAAAAAATGTTTTTCATTGACTGTATGGAAACCCAGCACAAAACCCTTTAGAAGAGAGCAAAGCAAAGGAAAACATCTTTTGTCTCCATCTAGCTCTTCGATACCTGGAGGGTAGCAGTAGAAACTTGAAGCAAACACTCTTTTGATCTCTGCCAAAGCTGTTGTGGGAGTAATGTTGTTTAATGGTTGAAGGAATTTATTGAAGAATAAAAATACCAGCAAAGACAAAGGGACCAATACAAATTATCTGGTAAACCACTGTCAAATTTTACATGCTCAGGGCTACCGGTAATTTCCCGTCTTAAAAAACAGTGGGGGGAGTTTGGAGGGGAGGGAAAGAAGGTAAAAAAAAAAAAAAAAAAAAAAAAAAAAAAAAAAAAAAAAAAAAAAAAAAAAATCAATCTCTTTAAATAGCTAACTGGCCTGGCCTGAACTGTGTTGGAGATAAGTTGCTTTGGCAGCCAGCACTGTAATATCTGTTGAGGGTGTAGCACCAAGTGGCACCCAAATTTTGGATAATCTGCCTTAGCTTTGCTGACTCTCCTGTGCATTCCTCCACTTGTCAGGAAGAAATGCACCAAAGCATGAAATGAGGGAGGGCAAAGGCTCCTGCACTCCATCTGAGCAAGCCTGGATCATACTCCCATGGCTGATGCTTCTCTCTGCTAAAAGAAATAAGAGTAATAGAATAAATGAAAGTATTTGGCTAACTAGGAAATACATGGGTGGAAGAAAGCAGGAGAAGACAACTGGAGGAGTAAAGGTACACTGTCCACCATCTCCTGCTCTGAGTTTATGTCAGAGATTGAATGTCTGCTTGAAAAATCATTGGGTTCTATGCAGGTTTTAAAAAGCTAAAGCAAGAGCTAAAGTACAAAGAGAGAGAGGATGTTAAATGTCTGAAGTATCTGGACAGTAAAGCACCCTTAAAAATATTGTGATTGTTGAATAAAGCAGGATAGGTGATCATACAAGGGACATGGGACCGTAGGAAACTGCCCTAGATCATCCATCCCTTTGAGATCTCAGAGAACTGTAACATACACCACCACTGATAAACGCATCCCTTTTGGCACAGTTAACTATTTAAACCAAACCTTGTAGCTCTGTCACTGTGTTCATCCTACCAATTAATCTTTTACTTTCCAAAATGTTCACTCACGTCATAGTTCTTCACCTTGTTCCTGCTGCCAGATCAGAGTGGTTTTCCCTCCATGATACAAGGTTGACCACCTTTGCTTTCCCATTCACCCACTGTGGTTTTCTTGATGCTGGTGGTGCTGTAGGGGGAAAACAGTTCCACTTGGTGATTGGAAATGCTTTAGGAAATTTAATCTCAGAAAACTTTTGTAAAAGCTGGAAATCTAATCCTCTCAATGGAATCTAATCAGTGACAAGAGGTGTTTTAATGAAACACTCACCAGTTGCTTTTTCGCTGGATCTCCCAAATTCATATAGCAGTAATGCTTTGGTAATTGCTGAATCTAGTGCTAAGCATCTGTGTTCCTGGTGTCTGGGAAAGATTTTTTGTTTCATTCATCTGTTGTGCAGAATTGAAGCAGTTGTGAAATGGAAGTTGGTGGATAAGTGCCCATTCTTTGGATTTATTTGACTTTTAGAGGGATGATGTTATGAAAGAAACTTCCTAAATGTAAGCCTCTGAACAAAAGAGATTGAGGTTATGGGTGTCCTTTGCAAGTTCAGCTGTAATAGGTTTGTGATGCAGTGGGTTACACCTCCCTTCATACAATGCCATTGGTAAGCTGACATTTCTAATGACCTTTTATAATCACCTATTTCCTTTTCTCACTCATTTTATGAATAGTTTTGTACTCACTTCAAGAGTTTCCCACCTTGTGGTCTTCTCTTACATATAAATTTCAAAATGGGTTGGGCTTCCTGTAAAGCATAGCACAGTGTAGACTGAAGTTCAATAGAGCCTTTCCTTTCTAAAGGAATAGGGGGGGATGGACCAGAAAACTCATAGTGCCCTTTTTTTTTTGCAGGAAAGGCTTCAGAAATGGCAGTCAGCAAATTGCTTTTTTTTTTTTTTTTTTTTTTTTTTTT
>JANIJG010013171.1:3504-21396 GCA_024611175.1 Megaceryle torquata | reverse complement strand
ATGGTGAAGAAGTATTTCCTCATGTTGAGGTGGAACCTTCTGGTTTCCAGTTTATCACCATTGCCCCTAGTCCTGTCACTGGACACCACTGAGAAAAGTATAGCCTCATCTTCCTGACACCCACCCTTTAGCTATTGATAAGCATTGATTAGATCCCCCCTCAGCCTCCTCTTCTCCAAGCTAAACAGACCCAGCTTTCTCAGCTTTTCCTCATATGGTAGGTGCTCTAGGCCCTCAGTCTTCTCTTCTCTTGGCTAATCATCCCCAAGTCTCTCAGTCTTTCCTCATTAGACAGAGATGCTCCAGTCCCCTGAGCACATTCACAGCCTCCATTGGACACTCTCCGGTAATTCCTTGTATCTCTTGAATGGGGGAGCCCAGAATTGGACACAACACTCCATATGTGGCCTCATCAGTGCAGAGCAGAGGGGAAGGAGAACCTCCCTCGACCTCTTGGTCCCACTCTCTTAATGCACCCCAGGAGACCATTTGCCTTCTTGGCTACAAGACCACGTTCCTGGCTCATGGTTCACTTATTGTCCACCAGCACTCCCAGGTCCATCTCCACAGAGCTGCTTTCCAGCAGATCAACCCCTCCCCTGTACTGGATCACAGCATTATTCCTCCCCATTTGCAGGACCCTACATTTGCCCATGTTGAACTTCATGAGGTTACACTCTGGCCAGCTCCCCAAGCCTGTCCAGATCAAATTAGTGGTTGTCTTGATCATTACTGACTTTGCTGGATATTTTAGGCAGACCTATAGGAAAATACTGACCTTATCACCACTTCCCTTCAGTTTACCCTTGGATGAACTTGTTCGGACAGCTTTTCATATCACAAGACTTGACTGTTACTAGGAACAGTGTCTCAACTACCTCATGAGAAACTTTTAGAGTGTTTATTTGTTCATTAACCAGCTGTAAATGCTGCAGACAAAAGTGGATTAACCAAGAGCCTCCTACTTGAGAAGTCCCACTCCTGCTCTTCTTCAGGCATGGTCTGTTGGAGCCTGGCTTTGCATTAGCAGTTGCTGGCAGCACTTCGACCCTTTCATTTGCATGGGCAAAGATGGGATTTTGTATGCACCATCTTAATAACTGTCTACATGCAAATCAAGCACAGAGCTTTGCATGAGCAGAGTTTATGCTCCACTTCCCAAAGAGTTACCACTACAGGACACATTTCAAAATCTATAGTAGACATTGCAGCCTTCTAACTTACTTTCTGCCTCCACCTTCACTCCGGTATAATAATAAAGACACAGCAGCCAGTATTTTTCCTTCCTGTCCAGCTGTTTGCATTATGCAATTTGATTGCAATTGATAATTCATTAATCATTTCCTATCGTGGTTAATATTTACCCAGCTTGCTACTGTGCAGCAAGGGTGATGGGAGGGGCAGGAGTAGGAACACAAAAGGTACAGTCTGGAACGCACAGAATGTATGGGAACACCAAGTCTTTCTAAAAAGATGCTTTTTTTTTGCCTTTTTTTTTTTTTTTAGATGGATATTTCTGTGGCAGTAGCTCTTGTCTCGATTTTCTTAAGCTAAGTGCTCTTTGGTTGTCATTGTGGCAGCCTCAGCTCTACAGAACAGGCTTTTTCTGGACCACCGAGCATTGCCTTTTTCTGCCTGAGGAAGCGAAAGGGTTACTGCTGCCCTCCTGAGCTTTGGGGGGGGGTGGGGGGATTTTTTCAGTCTCCTAGCGTGATGCTTCATCAGACCATGCTTAAAAGCCACTGTGCTTGATTTCCCCTCTAATGGTGTTAAGACTGGAATTGGAGCTGCCTCTGCTGCCTGGTCCTCCTCCTGCCTGTGCCTTCAGACGTTATGTCACAGCTCCCAGGGTTGCTTGCTGACTCCAGCCGGCCTCTCCAGGGGATGGAAACCAGGTTCCCTTCCCCGTGGCAGCAGCAGTGCCCACATTTAAGAAGCTGCTGTGCTGAGCCGTGACTGCATTAGTTCTGCTACATTAGAACAGAAGCAAAGAGCTTAATTTAATTCGCTGGCCTGTATACCGACACCTGAGGGCCACTAATTCACTGTCACGTATTCAGGGTGAAACCAAGCTCTTTAGTGTTCAGAATTTTTATTTTTTTATTTTTTTTTCCTGCAAGATCAGAGCCTTGCAAAGCAAAATGCTCATTTTCCAGGACTGGAAAAAAAGATCTCCTTGTAAAGATCATGGCAGGTCAGGATGACTCACTTTTGACAGTGTCCACAAGGGATAGGAAGTCAGACATTTCTTCTCCTTGTTTATTTATTTATTTATTATCATTTCTTTGAAATATACAAATTGATCTCTGTTCTTTCATTTTATGGCTAGTGACATACATAAAAAAGTTTGACTCACGGCGACATATGATTGGCCTTAAAACATTTATTCACCAGAGGCTGTATTTGGGTGTTATTCCAGGGCTTTGAACCTATTAAATACTTCAACCACTTTGTCTTCACAAGTGATAGGATCAAGTCCTGTAGTAGCATTTGCCATGAGAAAACTCCTACGAATCAAACCATGCCTATGTTGTTTGTACGTGAAGACCCATTAGCCTAAATTAATCCCTAGGGTAAATATACAGGCTTCAACAGAATGTTATGAGGGATGAATTAGGCCTATTGGTTTTTAATGAGGTTTTTACGTGAATGAAGAAAATAGAGTTTCTGTTGTCTTCAAGCCTATTGTTCTTCTGCTGCTAGTGTCACCATAAGCATCTGCTTTGACCCTAAATTTTTAAATCTGAAATTTTTGCATTTCTAAGAGGATTAAAAAACATACTTTTTTTTTTTTTTTTTTTTTTTTTTCCTCCTTAGAAACTTTGGACAATGCCATTACACAGTGAGATACATTTCCCAGAATTTACACTTCTCCAAATGTCCTTTGTTGAAAAACGAGTGAATTGCCAGAAAAAATATGGTCTTCACATATTTAAAGTTGATCTCCTTCAGAGCACATCCTCATCTCAAGGAGATTTCTCAGTGCTAATGAATTTCTAAAGAAGTCATTTTGAGAAGTACAACCTGATTGGTCTTTTTGAGTTGATCTGGCTGAGATAATCCATGCCTTGTTGCTGTTTCATGGAAAGGATTTCTAGTGTCACCCCATGCTCTGAGTCCTCATAAAGGTAATTTGGAATTACTCCACATCCCCAGGAGACATGTCTGTGGACCAGCTGGTTCATGGCATGTCTCTTGAGAAGAGGGGGATGTGATGTCCTGTGCTGTTCCCTGGGAGGCTGGGATATAGCTGATCCCAGGCATGGAGAGGCACAGACAGGTATCCATCTCTGCAGGTGGCTTCTCTCCATCATCATCATCAGTGCCTCTGATAACCATGGGAGGACAAAGAAAGGCAATCCTTTAGAAGGAAATCTCTGTGACTAGAGATTTGAATATAAATCAAAAACCTCAGGATGTTCCCAGCCTCCAATGGGGACTCAGTGTGTTGCTTAAGCAATATTCTTGAAATGTTTTTACCTCCTTACCCTTATTCCTTCCTCACCCATCTGGTGCCTCCCATCATGGCTGCAAGTCACCACATTGCCTAGATTGGAAAAGACCTTTAAGATCATTGAGTCCAGTCATTAACCTAACACTGACAAGACCTCAACTAAACCATATTCCTGAGCACTACATCTGCAAGGCTCTTAAATACCTCCATGGATGGGGATTCCACCACTGCTCTGAGCAAGCTGCTCCAGTGCCTGATAACCCATTTGGTAATTAAATCCTTCCTAATATCCAATCTAAACTTCCCATGGTACAACTTAAGGCCATTTCCTCTTGTTCTGTGACTTGTTATTTGGTTGAACAGACCAACCCCCACCTCTCTACAACCTCCTGTCAGGGAGCTGTTGAGAACCCTGAGCCTCTGCTCCAGGCTCAACAAGCCCAGGTCCCTCAGCTGCTCCTCACCACACTTGTGTTCTAGATCCTTCCTCAGCTCTGTTGCCCTTCTGTGGCCACACTCCAGCCCCTCAGTGTCCTTCTGGGAGTGGGTGTCACAAGACTGAGCACAGTACTCAAGCTGCAGCCTCACCAGTGCCGAGTACAGGTGTAAAATCACTTCCCTGGTGCTGCTGTCATACAAGCAGGTCTGAAACAACAATGCTCCATGTCTGTGTCAAGAACAGAATTAACATTTAGGAGGTGAATTTGGAGATTTTTGCTGTGATGTTCAGGTAATGGTTGGTTTTAGCCTGACATGCAGGGGGTTCTACTCCTTCAGTTGCTGCCCCAGTTGAGGTCTTGGTCTGCAAAGATGGGATTATATCTGTGGTTTATCAGTGGCATTAAAAAACAAGTGTGACCTGTGGTGTCACAACACTGTGGTGTCATGTATGGCTGCAAGGGGTACATGCGAGTCTCTGGGTCCCCTTTCTTGTGTCACTTCACTGTATGCTCTACTGTGACCAGAGATGTTTGTATTCTGGGCTGCAAGGTTAAGAAAACTTTGCCATTACACTCATGATCTCTCTGAATGCAACAAATCATGGTTAATTTACATCTCTTACAGGGTTCAATTTAATTTTTTAAATTTTGAAATGAGGAAGCATTCATTTGTTCCTTAAAATCTTTCAGATAGCTATCAGTTGGGAACAGACTTTACTTAATAAATGGCTGACTTGGCTTTAACCACTGCTCTAAATGGCAACGTGTCTACAGACTCCTGAGTCATGATTTTTTTGTTTCCAAATGTACCTTGCTAGTGGAAGAAATATTTATATTTACTCAGAAATACCAACAGAGGTTCTCTGTGCCCTTCTGCACATGGTGGAGGTCAAGGGATTGAACACAGGCAGTACTAACTTCAGGTCTGACTGTGTTGTACTTCTCAAATATTTACTGAAGTGTGTTTTTTTACAGGGCTCTATTTATTTGTTAGTTTTAATGTATTTGGGGCATTTTCACAATGCACATCATCATGTAGAATGATCTTTTGGAGGAGATAGTTATAAGAAATTTCCTCCCCATTCACAATTTCAGCACTGTGTCTTTAACTTTTCTTTATCTCAATAATCACTTTAATTCCTTCATTTCCCTGGGCTGTGGCAGGGAACTACAATTCTCTAATGCTTTTCATTGCAATGCCTTCTGTAGCAACTCATAGCAAAACTGAAAGGAAACTCAAAATGTTTCAACTGGAATTTTACTTTGGAAAAGCAATCATACCAGAATATTCATACGGTGCCTGGCGCAAGCCCTTAAGTGGTACAAAACACCAGATGTAAACTTCTTACAGGGTCCAGTGCGGGATTTGTAGCATGATTCTTCTTCTTCATATGGACATCTTCCTTAACAGAAAACACCACAAAACCCTTCACAGAACCTGTCATCGGCAGCAGAGATAAGGAATGCTCCAATGTAAAAACATACCCTAAAAAGGGAAAGGCCAATATTGACTTGCAGTAGAAGCTTAAGCCCTTCAAACTCACCCCTGGACAAGAAGAATCAATGTCTCTTTTTTATTTAAAAAATGCCTCTGCTGTTATATAGCAGACCATTAAACCACACTAGCAGTCATATATTTTATATTCAAAACTGTTGCACTGTGTATGTAAACACAGGAAGGTTTTGTAGCTGTATATGTCCAGATTTTTGACACGCGTAGGTGGAGCTGTCATAAGAAAGCCTATTCGGGAGTTAGGAGCAGCTGCCCTAATGGAATACTATTGACTTTAGTTACATCAGGGGCTAAATATAGATTGGGCAGCAACGTACACAGGGCTACATCCTGATAGCCAGGACAGAATGTGCTGCTCTATGGACAGATGGATGGGTGTTGTTCCTGCGCAGATGCTTCCTTTTAGGTCAGGGAGATCTCCTGGGCTTTCACCCAGTGCTGCTACTCCCATGGGAATGCTACTCCCATGGGAATCCTGCCGCTGGCCACACAGAGCTGTGGATCTGGCCCTGAGGGAAGTTGTGGGGTTGGTCTGAACACAGGTCTCCTGTTGGCACAGCTGCTGAATGTCAGTGGTGGTGTGTTGATTTATACGCAGTGAGGGGCTGATCCCAGGAATTACAGTCAAAGCTGTGAGGAATATTTATACTTTAGATATTTTACCCTGACCTTCCTCTATTGCCATCCTCCCTCCCTCTGTTCCTCCCTCATTCCTTTCCAGTTACGCTTTCTTATGTGCTATTTAAAATTTGAGAGGGGACCCTCCTTCTGACCTCACCATTCCCCCTGAGTTCTACTTCTGAAGGCAAAATCTGCATTTCCAGCAGCATAATTTAAAAGTCCTTTCCTATCATGGACCAAAAAAAGTGCCATGTCTGTGCACTCAACTGGAGGGTCTCTCTTACCTTCATGGAGAAGGAACATGGGGAGATCATCTCTGAGGTTTTATTTGAAGACTTTGGGGCTGGAAAAGCTAGAAAGGAGCTTGTTCTTTCTCTTTCCATGAATGAGAATAAAGCCTTACGAGGTAATTGGGTTTGAATCCTTTTTTTCCTTTCCTCTTCCAAGCTTTGACTGCTATTTTTAATCTGGGAGAGCACCAGTGTTGAAAGGGATGTACTCATCCTGACAGGCTGTACGGAGGAGCTTCGCAGGGTTACACTGTGTCTCAGCATGGATGTGTTAAGGAACTCTGAAGACTTGGTAAAGCCACAGGGATGCTGAAGGCAATGCCCAAGGTACCCAGAAGCTCAGACAGCCTTTTATATTTTCCTTTCTGGGAAGGAAAGCCCAAGGCTCTTGTATCATAGGAAGTGACAGCTTGGAAGTGAAGAAGGCTCGATAGTCCAAATGCACCAGGTTTGTGATGCTTTGGGAGGAAGGAGCGCTCACGTTCCCTTGTTGCTGCATGCTCCTGTGGGTTTACCTCCAGTAAGTGTGTGCAGACAGGACCTGGGCGTTTTCCCAGATGATTTATGGATGTGCAGACCATTAAGGCCAGACTTCTCATGCTTTCTCCGCAACACAAATTACAGAGAATCATCTAGTCGTACATGTTAACATCTAGTTAACATGAACCAGTATTTATTATGAAAAACCATTTAAAGGCTTGGGGGTCATAATGAGCCCTCCAGCAACACAAGGCAGGGAACAATCCCAGTTGCAAGACTCTTATTTCCCCGTTATCATCAGTAAGAGGTCTAGAATGTGGTACCTTTATTTTCTCTCTTATCTCTAGTCCTTCTGCATTGACTGAGCATACACACAATCAAGCAAGCCCAGGCTACACAGGAAATGACTGTACGTATTATTCCACTTGGTAAATTTTTACTAAAGCCCCTTTACAATGGTCTGAGCATTACAGATTATACATTTTTGATACCTCTTCTAATCGCTTACAGAGAAAAAGTGCACATTCCCTTCCCATTCAGTCTCTGAACAATTATTTTTTGGTATAATGTATGAGGAGCAAAGCAGAACAAGTGCATTGTCCTCTTAGATTTACAGTCCAGGAGATAGGTCACAACCCTTAACCACTCTAAAAATGATCTATACCTCAGGGGCCTGAGAGACAAACCTAGAATATATGTCCTAGTATGACTCAAGCCACTCTAGGCTGTGAATGTGGTGCTGGCTTGAGCCAGTCATTAAGCAGTGACATCTCTCTGTGGAGTAGGGAAAGCATGAGTGGGAGGCATGGTGCTTCTGGGAGGCTGATACTGCTCCGACAGCAGGGATCAGTGATCTCAAGTCCCAGTGGCACTACTGATCCCATCAGGGATGTTTCTCTTCTCTATAATGAGTTTTACGAGAGTAGGGAGTCACATCTGATCCTGTGTGAGACTCCTCCAGCAGTGTTACTACCACCTAATGTGATTTCAGTGCTGTGGAGCAGGACTAGGAGCTTTGCCCATGCGAGATGCTGTGCTGTCCTCCACTTTGGCCTCAGCAGAGCATTGCTGCCAGCTCCACTGTAAAGGCTGAACCACCAGCTGAGCCTCACAAGTGAAGCTGTTACACTCCTTAACCTAATTTTTTAAATACCTGCACAGTCAGCTGCAGCAAGGTGTGCTTTGAACTGCCAAAAGTGGAGTTGGAGCCATTTGTTTCAGAGGCAAAAATCCACCCTTCTTCTTCCTCCCAAGTGATGAACTCAAGTCCTGCCATGACTCTGTAGTCAGACTGACAAGAGTGAGAGAGTCCTGAGACATGCTGGGGAGGTCCTTTCAGGTCCTGCAGTCCATGAGCAAGTCCTCTGAGGTTTGAAAGCACCCACTGTGTTGAAAACAGGGTATCCAGCATCTTCAGCTCCTACTTAAAAAATTTGGCACTTGCAAGCATTAAACCCCTTGCATGCCCTAGCCCAGGATATTGTGGGAGCACCCAGATAACATCTGGATTGGGTTGGGTTTTTTTTCATCCTGGAAGCAATGAAAACACTAGTTACAGATGGAATTGGAGAAAACCAGAGTTGGAAATTTTGGATTTGTTGCTAGAAACAGTGCGATTTTTATTTGCTCGTTAGGTGTCCTGAGACGTGAGAAAGTATTACAAAGAGTCCTTTCCTTTCAGAAGTTATCCTGTGATCTGTATTTCTGTCCCCATCTCTCTTATGTTGCTCTTATCATCCTGTTATCAAAGGGCTTCAAAAGAGACCAGCTGAGCTCGGCACTCGTATCCCCTTGAAATTCAGTGAAAGGGTTGTGTTTGGTTTTTTTGGAAAGCCAAAGAGGGTTTTAGGTAAAAAAAAACCAGAAAGGGGTTTTTTTTCTTCTTTTTTTTTTTTTTTTTTTTTTTTTTTTTTTTTTTTTTCCCCCTGGTTTTCTAAGGCTTTTTTCTGCATGCACAGGGTGAGACTATCAGAAGGGCTCGGTATTGTCTGTCACTGCTGAAGGATGTAGTGAAGCTCGTCTGTTCCCTGGCAGTGGGAGCAGACTCACCCAGGACACTCCTGAGTATACTGCTCTCATCTTTCTCCTTCAAAACTTAACCCTTGGGCAAGATTATCTAATAGAGTCTTCTTAACTTGCATCAGCACCCTTCACCACAGTGACTGTATATAAACTTCACAGCTACACACTCCACTATGCCCAACAACACACACAGACACACACACACACTCTTCTTTTCCTCTCCATTCACACCAGCTTCCCCAGCCCCAAGCTGTGTGCTCTTCTGAAAAAGAAAAAAAGAGGGATGATTTGGCTACAGACCAAGGGAAGAAGAGGGACAAGACAGAGGCTTGGGCAGGGACCTGTGGGTGCTGCTGGTGTCACCAGGATGCCCTTATTGTTTAGTGCTGCCTATTCTCGCATCGCCTCATCCTCTCTTTGTCTTTTCTTCCCACTAATCCCCTCCTCAGATGACCCCACTGTTAAACTAGGCTGAATGGGACCAAGATGTCAGGGAATAACATAATATCTACAGATGTCACCACATCCATTCTACTTATATACTGCATCTCAGTCCTGCCTCGTGCCTGCATTAGGAATTCAGAGTGCACACTCTGTAAGTTGCCCTGCAAGTTTTTATCACACCTTTCTCTAAAGGACATTTTATTGACTTTGGGCACTCATGTCATAAGCAAAGCATTTGCAAAAGATATGATCTTCCTGCTGTGTTGTGGGTTGCTCTGCTTTGCTTTGCAGATTATATTCCAGAAATCATAACCTGGCAATCATGAAACTTGTGGGGCTCGCACAGGCTTTCCCAGTCCTAAGCAGTAGGCATGCTGCTGGAACACAGCTAAAGCTGGAATGAATTGAAGTGTGCCCATTGTATGGAAATATCCGTGGCCTGTGGCCTGATGCAATACTAATTTTGAGATGTTCCAGATGCCCCTTAATGGTTAGAGCGCCCTTAATGCTCTGCAGCTGCTGTGTTTTGGAATAGCTCTTATTGCTGAATTCCTTCATGAATAAAAGCAAGCTTGCTTATCTGATGTACAGGGAAAACCAAAATATTGCAAGTGAAAATAAGAACATGAAGGGGTTGTGATCACCATCCACTTTTATGTAAAGTTTTTTTTATTATTATTTTCTCTTCCCTATATGCCCAGTTTCTCTATTTCTAAAGCATCCCATGCTCATGTTCCTCCACTGCTCAGAATTAAATAAATTGTGCAGCAGAGCCCTCTCTGCCATGCCAAAGAGCCACAACTGGATGCTTGCACTTTTAAATATGTGGGAAGCCTTTGTGTCCATTTGCCATCATTTCCACTTTCCATCACGTTTGGCTTGCTCCAGAGAAAAGGTCTGGTGCCAGGATTTCTGCTCGCTGAAACAAGGGTGAAGTTCTGGCCTGATTAAAATCAATGGCAAAGCTCCCAGCGACGAGTAGGAGAGCAGACTGTGATTTGGAGTACTTGGAGGCTATACACAAAGCAATCATACATAGCAATATAATTGCGGCCATTTGACGGATGCTAAAGTTAGAGATCAACAAGCTAGCAGCTATAAATAGGAGTGATTTCTGCTGATTCCCAGTCCTGTTATTTTAGCCGCTATTGAAAATCAATTCCTTTCCTGCCATTTGGGATAGGTGAAAGCACATCACCTGCTCTACTGTAGTAAAACTTGAGCATTTTGGTGTCTTAGAATAAATTTTACCCTCCTAACCATGCTGTTGTGTTGGCATGCTTAATATTTTTCACGCGTACATGCCAAACCTGTTAACATGTTAATGGATTTGTTTGCTTGTCAAGGAGAATTTTGCCCCCTGCAATGACAGCTTCAAACTCACGCTAGAA
This sequence comes from Megaceryle torquata, assembly GCA_024611175.1. Lineage (NCBI taxonomy): Eukaryota > Metazoa > Chordata > Aves > Coraciiformes > Cerylidae > Megaceryle > Megaceryle torquata. Next base: position 10,741 of record JANIJG010013171.1, on the reverse strand, counting down.
AAGGGCAGGGCAGGCAGTCACTCAGTGGACGAGCACAACGCACTTCTCCTGGCAGTAAAGGCTTCAGACTCGAGTTGGGTGCCTTGCCACTCTGATCCAGAGCGTGGGTTTAATCATGTTAATGCAGTGTCTAATTATGGTAAACACTGCATATTATTCAAATTAAAAATGTATATTGTCATTCACATAGTCAGCCTGCAGACATTTTTACGCATTAGTGTTTTCTAAGCTGCATGCCCTCTGGTAGGCACCGGAGGCTGCCTATCACCCCATTAGCTAAAAAAACAGGAAGATGATCATGTATAGTGGCTGGCTGGCTTGGGAAGTGCTTTACTTGGCACACTGTTGGGGGGGAAAATGGTTTCTCTGGAGCAAAATTGTCACTTCAAAATCCTCTGTGAGATGCAAGTCTGAAAACAGCCCTGATGCCTGCCTCGTTAACAAAGCAATTGTAACCAGTATGGTCTTGGTTGTCTGAGTTTGCCTGCCTAAGGTCACACCCACCTTGAGAAAAGAGATTTCCAGAATTGTCAGCTGAGCGAGGAGATACAGGTTTGATGATTCAGGCTGTGATACTTTGCCTCATGGTCTTCACCATTTCTTGCTTTCCCAAAAGCTGTCCTTGCCTGGGGGCATCTCCAATGATAGCTGCTCAGCCTTTAGGTGAGTTTCAGCAGTAGCAAGAGGCTGCCACTGCAGGGAAAAGCAATCCCACTCCTGGTTACTGTGCTTAAGGATATCTAAATAAACACAGAATTTTCTGAGGTGGTCCCAAGCTAGAAAGTATTTCTCTAAATCTAGATCTGTGGTTCCTCTTTGTGTGGGATAGTTGGGTTCATATCCTAATATGCTGGATGCAGTGAAAGCTTCAATAAATAGTGATTTCGTGATCTGGACAACGATAGGAAAGAAAATTAATGCAATACATAATAATAATAATATCTTATTGCCTCATATTGTGCTATCAGATATCCAGTGTGGCTTCTCTTGTAAGAGTAGGATCAGGTTCAAACTATTCCATATAACTATATACAATAAGAAAGATTTACTTCAGTGCTTGCCACAGTTGTGGGTTATGGAGGAAGTTCCTGGGTCAAGTGAAAATTTAAAGAGTACTTCACAGAGCTGCTTAACCAGTGGGCTGAACAATGCAGCATACAGCAGTAAATGGACTTTACTGATTTCTGTGTTCAGAAATGGGTGTCATGTGTACACTTGCCTCCACAATTATGTAATTGGACCTATAAAACTCTTATCTTTTTCATTGTATTAAGACATTTATAGATGTCTTTGAGGAGTTGTCTTTTTTTTTTTTTTTTTTTTTTCTGAGATGCAAGGGTAGATGCTTAGACTTGTATGCTTAGCGTGCTCTATTATTCTTTTGATTGCCTCCCTGTGCTTTGTTCACTACGGTTCAAGCTGGAAAATTACAGCGGAAAGAACTTCTGTGCCTTGGGATTTAATTCTTTTACGGAACAGAAAGAGTTCCTTGAGACAAATTACATTATGTTTCAACTGTCCCAGGTCATTTGTTTGTTTGTTTTTCCCTGTTTGATTTGTTTCAGTTTCTGGGAACAGTTCCCAGTAACCATCTTCTTGTAGAGTTTGACGAGATAGGAGGAGCTAGAGGAAGAAGGATTTTCAGATGTACTAGTGAATTCTGAATTTTAACTCAGCAGTTATCCTCTACTGGTTTTGAAATGGCTTAGAACTAAGTATTTTGTAGAGGTTAATGTGAGGAGATGGCTGTTCTTGAGTCAGTGTGCTGAGAGAGCTCCGCTAGTGATGCCTCAGCTGGCTGTAGATTCTACTTTGTATACAAAGAACCTCGAGAAAAAGCTCTCTGGGTGATTTTACGTGATCATTTGTTACAGAAAATCAGAGGCAAGAGTCAATAGCTTGCAAGTAGACTGTTGGCTCCTGTATTTATATCCTGCCTGAAATGTAAAGATACTGAATGTATTGATAAATCTATTATTTGACCAAACTTTACAAATCTATTTCAATAGATTCGACCACATGTAGTGGAGGTCAAATTTAGAATCAATGATGGAGAAGAAATTTAGGGTTAAATGACACAAGAAAAATGCTGGGTAACATTGTGATTTTCAGAAAACAAGAAGACAAAAGTTGCTGCCTAAGCAAATAAATTAGGGAGCTGTGATAAAATAATTTGATGCTGAATACAGCCTTTGTGCAGAGCAGAGGTAATGGAGTTACTGGAGGTGTGTATTGAGCACTTTGCAGAATGTATGAGATGCAGCAACTTAATGGATGTATTGTAAAGGGAAAGGAAGGGCATCAGTTCATCTCCTCCAGCCCTGGTCTGTGTGGGGCTTTCCCCATTACTCTACTTTCCCAGGGAAGGAGAGAAAGGAAAGTGATCCTGCAGTCTGTTGAAGCCCTGGTCCACATCATTCTGTCTGAATCTCTGGCCCTTTGGAAAAAGCATGAGTTCAGAGAGGTTCTTTATTGTGCACCCTTTTGCTCCCCATCTTGACAAGTGGCAACAAACCAGTCACTGAAAAGCAGAGTCTGGGGCCAAGCCAGCAGGATGGCCCTCTCCAACACTGGGGTCTTTATCAGCCTCTGTCTCCTGTGCTCCTTTACCCATGCCTCTCTTACCTCAGTGCTTGACTTGTGGTCAGATAGGTGCTGTGCGGCTGGGGTGCTGCTCAAGAAACAATGATGGGCTTTGTTCTGCCCAGAGACCTCTGGCCATTGATCTGCACAGACAGTAATGAGTGCCCCATGCTCCAGGTAGGGGCAGTTGCTTTTTTTTCCAATGTCCCAAGCTGTGGCTGGGGAGGACAGGATGTAAATTTAACCCATCTCCTGTAGCAAGAGGCTGGATGCTTAGTCACACTTGAGCGCCTGGTAGAGTGCTGAGGACTCATTTGATAATGTAATACTTATTACAATAGATATGGCTAAGAGGTATTCATTACCATGTCATCAGGGCTTGCAGGAGGCAGGTCCTCCCTCTTCTCCCACCTCTACACCAGGGTCTGTGGCCAGCTGGCTTAATTCACCCCAGGCACCAGAAGTCTGAGGAGACTGGTGCTGAGGGAGGCTCCTGAACATAAGCAAAAAACCCCAAACAGTGACAAATGCTGTCAAGTTCCATCATGTTTCTGAAAAGCTGGGGTGGCTAAGGGGCACTGATGGGACCCCATGCTCCCCATGCTTAAGCCAAGATCCTATGGCCATCGTCCCTCAATCAATGAGGATAATTTCCTGATACAGGTGATAGAAGAACCTCTGAGGAGAGGTGCACTGCTGGACTGTGTATTAACAAACTAAGAAGGACTTGCTGGGGATTTGAAGGTTGGGGGCAACTTTGGCTGTAGTACCCATGAGATTATGGAGTACAGTATCTGGTATGGAAGAAGTAAAGAAAAAAATAGGATCACAACCCTGGACTTCAGAAGAACTAAGTTTAGCCTCTTCAAAGATCTACCTGGCGGAATACCCGGGACTATGGAAGGTAGGGGTGTCCATGAGAGCTAGTCAATATACTTCCTCCAAGCTCAAGACTGGTGCATCCCTGTGAGTAAGAAACCAAGCAGAGGAGGCAGGAGACCTGCATGGATGAGTAAGGGTCTTCTGGCAAAACTCAAATGGAAGATGGAAATTTACAGAATGTGGAAAACAAGACTGTCCACTTGGGAGGAATACAGGAATGTTGTCAGAGAATACAGGGATCCAACAAGGAAAGCTAAGTTTCACCTGGAATTGAATCTGGAAAGGGACGTCAAAGACAACAAGAAAGGTTTCTTCCAGTGTATCAGTAGAAAAAGGAAGACTAGATAAAATGTGAGCCTGCTGATGAACAAGGTGGGCAACTGAATGGTGGAAGATGCAGACAAGGCAGAGTTATTGAATGCCTTCTTTGCTTTGGTATTCACTGCTAAAGTTGGCTCTTGTGAATCCCGGACCCTGGAAGTAAGAGAAAAGGTCTGGAAAGAGGAGGACTTTCTCTTGATAGAGGAAGACCAGGTTAAAGACCACTTAGCCAAACTGAACATCCATAAGTCCATGGGCCCCAAGAGAATGCACCCATGAGTGCTGAGGGAGCTTGCAGATGTTACTACTTTGCCACTTTCCATCATCTTTGAAAGGTCATGGAGAACAGGAGAGATTACTGAGGACTGGAGGAAGGCCAGTGTCAATCCAGTCATTAAAAAGGGTAAGAAACATGACCCAGGAAACTACAGAACAGCTAGTCCAATCTCCATCCCTGGAAAGGTCATAGAAGAAATCCTTCTGGATGTCATCTAAAAATATGTTGAGGAAAAGAAAGTCATTGGGAGAGGTCAGCGTGGATTCACCAAGGGGAAATCGTGCTTGACCAATCTGATAGCATAACTGGCTGGCTAGATGAGGGGAGTAGTCAATGTCATCTGCCTTGACTTCAGCAAGGCTTTTGACACTGTGTTGTTGCCTCTCATCCTCATGGAAACTCAAGTGTTGGTTAAATAAGTGGATAGTGAGATGGATTGAGAGCTGCTTGAGTGAGAGCTCAGAGGGTTGTGATAATGGTACAGGGCCAAATTGGAGGCCTGTAACCAGTGGTGTTCCCCAGGGGTCAGTATTGGGTCCAGTCTTGTTCAACATATTCATCAATGACCTAGATGAGGAGACAGTGTATCCTCATCAAGTTTGCTGATGATACAAAACTAGGAGGTGTGACTGACACACCAGGGGGCTGTGCTGTCATCCAGCGTGACCTGGACAGGCTGGAGTGTTGGACAGAGAGGAACCTACTGTGGTTCAACAAAGGCAAACATAGGGTGCTGAACCTGGGGAGGAGTAACCCCATGGATCAATATGTATTAGGGCTGACCTTCTGGAAAGCAACCCCGAGGAGAAGAATATTGGAGTTCTGGTAGACAATAAGTGAACCATGAGACAGCAATGGCCCCTTGTGTCCAGGAAGGCCAGGGGTACATTAAGAAGAGTGTGGCCAGTAGGTCATGGGAGGTTCTTCTTCCCTTCTACTCTGCACTGGTCAGACTACATCTGGGATACTGCATATCAGTTCTGGTCTCCCCAGTTCAAGACTGATGGGGGACTACAAGAGAGAGTCCAGTGGAGGGCAACAAAGATGGCTGGGAGACTGGAGCATCTTTTTTTCTGAGGAAAGGTTGAGAGAGCTTGGAGTATTTAACCTGGAGAAGACTGAGTGGAGACCTTACGAGTGTCTACAAATGTCTAAAGGGTGGGTGCAAGAAGGATAAGGTTGGATTCTTTTCAGTAATGCCCAGTGACAGGACAAGGGGCAATGGGCACAAGCTGGAACACAGGAAGTTTCATCTAAACATGAGGAAAAACTTCACTGTGAGAGTGAAAGAACCTGGAACAGGATGCCCAGGGAGGTTTTGGAATCTCCTCTGGAGGCTATAAAAACCCACCTGGATGTGATCCTGTGTAATGTGCTCTAGGCAATCCTGCTTTAACAGGGGGGTTGAACTAGATGATCTCTAGAGGTCCCTTCCAACTCCCACAATTCTGTGATCACAAGGAGAAAGGGGTGGTGGGTTCTCTCGCTGTGGACCTCAGCTGGCTTTCAGAAACGGAGGCTGTAGATGGCTGCAACCACCTGCAAAACTACCTCCGCTTGAAGATTTTGTAATATTACTTAAAAAACCCAAGTCTCAACTCACAACTAGGATGAGAAGATATGTCTGTAGGAGGGCTGTCACCCTTGACGTGGCTGTCTGGACATTTTTGGAAAGGAAAAGGAGATGTGGGACCAAGTGGGAGGGGAGAAAATGTGCTGCCATCCATGAGAGTTATGCTTTGCTTTTTCTAGAAGATTGTGTCTTACGTTGGAAGTAAACCCATTAAAATGATCAGTGCGGAAGGTATGATGGGTATACACACACCTGGACCTCTGGGTCTGAAAACTAAGGGGAAAAATACACCCATAAAGATGAACACGAAGTGTGGTCCAAACATGGGACACACGGAATGCAGGTGAGACCACATGTCAGCCATGGCCCTGACCCAAATGCTGCATGCAAACTCCTGAGTCTTATCATGTGTATGATGTTGGATAAAAACAAAACAAAACAAAACAAAATAAAACAAAACAAACAAACAAACAAAAAAACCCAAACCAAACAAAAACTAAACTGAAATGTGAAATTTGTGGCTGTAAAAACTGTTTAGTAGCCTACTCCGGTATTTGAGGAGTGGGAAGAATGACCACATTTGGTGATGGGAGGTAAGTAGAAGTGTCAGTGAAACCTTGCTGTGGACAGGTTTCTGGAGGTCCCATTGGTCCACCACTTCCCTGGTGTCCTTGTCAGAGAAAACTTGCTCTGTGATAGGTTCTTTTTATTCAATCTTTTTGGGAGTCTGTGCAGTTTGGTTTGGTTTCCAGAATTGGTACCATCACTCCTTTTTTGTTATTGTTCTTTATTTTGTCTATTTAACCAGGCTGATTGATATTGCAGCCTCCAAGAGTTTCCTCAGCAGGCTTTGTAAGCAAATAATTTCCACTGCTCTGATTATTGCTGCCACGTAGCACAGGAAAAAAAAAAAAAATCATGGGAAATTCAGTGCAGAACATTAGTAATGGGGAGCTAACCAGTCACCAAAGAGCATCCAGGCACATGGAGGAAGGACAAACAAGTCTGGCAAACACAGTTGGCTTGGAGAGGTGGTGAGGGAGAACCCAGGATTCACTTTACATCCAAATGCATCATTTGCTCCATCCTTGACTACATCACAGGGATGCAGGCAGAAGTGAACACCCCAGCAGCTGTACCCACAAAGGAAGGGCTGGATGGCTCTGTAAGGACCCCTGGGAAGGAGCTGGAAGGGGATGAGCACCACATTCCTTTCCCATCCAACCTGCTCACACCATCTCGGTGCCTGCACTGAGAGCAAATCCTCTCAGTATGAGAAAGCCCCTCCCGACCATGCCTCGGTCTCTGGGAATAATAGATGGTGTTTTTACAACCTCTTAGAGGCCTTTTCCTGGGTAGACGGTGAAAGGCAATACCTCAGGACCACTGGGTTACAGGAGGTTGTAAAATTGCTCCTCCCCATATATATACTTTGACAATGCTTTCACTGAGGAGTACTTCCTCTTCTTCCTTTTTTTAATTTTATTGCTATGGAAATCAGTCTGTCCTTTTTTTTTTTTTTTTTTTTTTTTTTTCTTTTTTTTTTTTCCTCTCTCCTCCTCCCCTTTTTTCTTTTTCCTCTTCTCCTCTTTTTCTTTTTT
>JANIJG010013170.1:18728-61561 GCA_024611175.1 Megaceryle torquata | reverse complement strand
AAAAATAATAAAAAAAAACCCAAACAAAAATTTTTAAAAAAAAAAAAAAAAAAAAAAAAAAAAAAAGTTCATTATTTATGTGGAGAATAAATATTTCTATTTAGAATTTAAAATCAGAATAAATACACAAATGGGACAAATGAGATTTGTCATTTTTTTTACCTTGTGAAGCATATGCCCATCCAAGCCATGAGCAGCCAGTTTCTCCAGGAGAATGCTGTGGGAAAAGCTTTTTTAAAGTCCATGTAGACAACATCCATAGCCTTACCTCATCCACTAAGTGTGTCATCTTGTCATAGGAGATAAGGTTATTCAAGCAGGACCTGCCTCTCATAAACCCATGCTAACTTGGACTGATCACCTGGTTGTCCTTTATGTGCCATATGATGAAACTCAAGACGGCTAAGCTTGAGGTGTACCCAACAGACAGAAAGCTAGCTGCCACCTGGGCTGCAGTCTCCTTGTCCATCTACAGCAAGCACCCTCCTTGTAGGTTCAGAGACCAGCCTTCTGGCTTGTCCATAAATGTCTTTGTCAGTGTCCACCCATTGACACAGCATATATTCTGGAGAGATGAGGGTGCATACCAGTGACTAAGCACCTTTTTGGGGCCTGGATGTGCATCTTTGTGAGATTCCCCCTATGACTGACCATTCTGTGTGACAGGTTGGGTCACAGGCAAGGATGAGGTTGTTGAAAAGGTGCTTTGTGACTTTGGAGAGAAAGGGGCATTGCAGGAACACGTATCACACCCATCATGGACATGTGTGGTGGGCAGGAATGAAGAGTGTCTGGGGAAGTCCACTGCCAGTATCAGTCATCAGAGTTCCTCGACTCACAACTTGGGGTTTTTCTTTCACACTCAGTCCCTCTCTGCCCTACAGCATACCCTGCTTTTCTCTCAGCCTCTTCTGTAACTTTGGTGCTTTGTGCTTTGCAGAAGACACAACAGTGGTGGGCAGTGAGCACTCTGCCCCAGCAGCACCATCTGAGGTATGAACAAGACCATCACTCATGTCCATAGGGCAGTGTTGGCATAGCATCTGTGGTTGTTCCTGTCAGTGCCAGCACATCCTTCCGTGCATGACTGCTTTCACATTGCAGCCTCCCTATTAATTTGCCACTGCCAATCCAGCTCCCTCCTCCCCTTCACCCCCAAACTCCCCTATGACCTTATGCTTACTGTTATTCATTCTAACTCTTATTTTGTGTCTCTTGCTCAAAAAGCAAAACCGCTTCCAATTTTCTCACTAAACTTGATACCTATTTCACAAATAAATGGGAAAAAAGTTTTCCAGGTAAAGGAAGCCCTGAAAACCAGTCTTATTTCTTTTTGGATGTTAGATAGCCCTCAGGATGATAACTTACACAAGGTAAGAAACCAGTTTTTTACTTTTCCTTGATAGATGAAGTGAAATTCTTCACTTTATGAGAAGTGTGTTTTTGATAAACTTGTCTGTGGTATTGTTGGCTGACAAGCACTACACTACTTAGGTGGCTAGAGTTTTTGAACTTCATTGAACACTTAATTCTGCGAGATGTACGTAACTCAAGCAGTCAATCCAATTTTGTATTAATTTTTAATGTGTAAATATCTCCCACACAGGAACATATCAGGAGTTGGACGAGATGACCTTTAAAGGTCCCTACCAACACAAATGATTCTGTGATTCTGTGATTTATATTAAAATAGCTGGGTGCTCTGATACCACAGTAGCAAGTAATTTACAAACACCTTAGACAGAAAACAGATACCTTGTTTAAAAAAAAAATAAAGCCTTTTCCCATAGCTGTTATTTTCTACAGTTCAAAACCTACAAAAAGTTTTTTGTTGTGTCTTTGGTTTGTTTTTTTGGTTTGTTGGGGTGTCTGTGGTTTGTGGTTTTTTTTCCTTTTCCCTGTTATTGGATTAGCTACGTGAATGAGGTCTCTCCACACCTCTGGGCCTATGACAACATGAAATGTAGCATCTAATAGTGTTATTATACTATTTATTTTAATGTTGCAATAATGCCTACCTTCCTTGGTTTGATTGGGTGTGAGAAGAGGTCTTTGATTTTCTGGTAGTGAAACATGTATACTAGATATTCTTTTTTAACATAGATATGAACAGATGTGCAGACATAAAAGTAATTGTGAGTAACATAGACTCCAAATGACCAAGTGGAAAGAATGGATAATCTTTACTAAACTTATCTGGCTGCATATGCACTCAGTTTACATGAGGATAAAAAATGTAACATTGAGAAATATCAACAGAATCTCTTGACTACTGATATTTTTTTAATAGTATGTGCAATTCATATGCAGAACTTTCAAGCAAGTAGAACATGCAAGTCAGACATATTTTCTTTTGTCTTTCTTCTGTTGAATCTTTCCCATTCTCCTGTGGGTATTCCAATTATCAGCTCACTCTTGCTCTATTCAATTATCATCACATATAACTCGATCTGTAAAAACATGTTTCTATTTTTAATTGATTATCTTTTTTACCATGAACTGGGATTACATGAATGTTTCATAAAGTTGCAGGAAGAATATTCCCCCAGATAGTCACAGTTTGAAACAATTTTAGTGAATATTTACAAGAAAAAAAATTAAAAGTTATTAACATGAATGTTTACATCACACATCTGCTTTTATTATGTGGTCAAGTACAGAGCCTTTTAATGGGATTTGTGCATCCTGTTAAGGAAGTTCAGCTTTTCATGCTAAATGATAATTAAAACTGTTTAGCTAGAAGTAAAGGTTAATATTTTATTATTAAATATAATAAAATACAGTTGTCCTTGTGTTTGGAAAGTTTTCCTTGAATTATTCTATTGTAAATTAATCCTGTTACTTCTTGTATAATCCATTAGAGATACAGAAACCAGACTGCTGCCTTTTTCTTAGCAACAGTTTTTCCTGGTTTTGAAGACTGTCACATTGTGTCTCTAGAATCTTTACTAAACTAACAACCTAAATTCATGAAATCTTTTCTAGTACACATTTCCTAGATTTCTACTCATGCATGCATATAAATATAAATGCATGCATATCTACACATACATTATAAATAATAGCAATAAAATAGTATCTATAAAATGAAAGGATACTTTTAATATGTTTAAATCCTGTAATATGTTGTTAAAATACTGTGGTTGCCATCTTCTAGCTAGGAAGGAGTGACAGGCAAGCCTGCAATATTAAAAGTCTAGAAATGTTAAATGGCCAGCTTAAAATTAATTACCTAGACTATTTAGAATAAATGCATGAAGCACATACTCATGTAAGTAATGATGTTTTAAATTATAGGCAATTCTTGTAGTTATGTAACAAAAGAAATGGGATCCTGAAATGCTTTTCAAAACTCCTCAGAATCTCACTGTCACCTTTACTCCTTTCTGTTAACTGAGCAAGTCAAAAGATAAACAAATTTAATTAAATTAAATTGATGTCATAGTCATTGTATATATTTGTTGCCAAAACTCTCACCCACCAGCTGTTTAATGTTGTTTAAGTCTTGTGTTACTATAAGAACAAATCCTGAACTGACTGCTCTTTCTGGGGAAGCAGAAATGTTGGGAACACCCCTACTGCAGAATCCTGCTGACCAAGGCAAAAGTCAAGGGGAAATCTGAGTCTTCACAGCTGAGCCCATCCTATTGCTTTTCTGAAAAAGAGCATTTCATGGCCCTGATTGTGTTGGCAGTTGTTTAATGGGTGATAAACTTGCCAAATCCTTTATCTTGAAAAATCTTAATTTGGGGAACAGGGGACTGAATGGAACCAATTCAATTCCATTTCTAGCTCTAAGATGGGATTTACTAAAGTGGTATAAAGAAACTGTGTATCTCATGAGATACCTCTTCTATGCCATTTCATCCTAATATGACTTGCTAAACCAGCTAAACATGCAAGAATTTATAATAATCTGTTGGTAATCCAATAACAAGCCTATCTTGAGGGAACATGTATTTGATAATCAAATACTATTAAAAGGAAACAAATCTTTGGTAACCACAGTCATATACAGTTTGCCTTTCACTAAAAATATTTTATTGGCTGAATCACTGCTGCCATGCAAAATAGAATGGCTGTATTCTTTGATAAGGAAATAGAAGGTCAAATAGATTGTTTTACTTATGTCCTTTAAAAGATCCTTTAGCATATTACCTTGCTACATCCCAGGATAACAAAATAAATAAACCCTCTATCTATTCTTTAAATGCACCATTTTCATTATCATATATTCTCAGCGTGAAATAGTATCTGGAGATTTCAGTTACAGAATATTCATGGTTAGAAAGGACCCCCTAGATCACTGAGTCCAACCATACCCATAACAAAAAAACACCTAAATACCCTCTATTCCAAGTGAAATGTCTTTGAGGATAGTATCTGACAGAGGCATATCTGACTTGTGTATTTATGTTACACTTGGATGAATTCCCTCTATCTTCCAGAAAAGAACAGAGTTGCAGCTGTTGCAGCTTGAAGTCTTGTAAATAAATTGGGTGGTGTGAACCACCAAGAAGTATACTTTCTCTTGCCAAAGGAACAGCTTATTGTAGTGCCACAAAGAGATCAGATGTCTCTGGAGAGGACATAGGTTTTCCTATAATGCTTGGAAGGCTTTTTTCTCATCCTCTGCCTCACTTCTTCCCACTGCCAGAAATATATTTTACAAAATAATAACAACCTAAATCAAAAACAACTGGATGATTAAACTCTACAGTAACTCTAGGCTTTTTCAGATTGCACTTATGTTGTGTTTGTTTTGAATATTGTATCTGTAAGGGAATGTAACAGATATATTTCTGTGTGTATTATGTCTAATGCTCTACTCATTTGATGTGCACCTTTAAGTTGTTCTTTATGTCCATATTCTTAGTGATTTCAAGAGTTACAAGTTCTAGTAACCAAGCCTTTCTTACACAAGTATACACTATCAAGTAAGTAAGGCATACTTATAATTAAAATTTAAATAAATAAATTTAAAAAAAAAAAAGGAAAGAGGCATATTTTAATTCATTTTGCTTCTAGGAGAGCATATTTCTTTTAAAAGCATTAAAAATAACAACTGGCAAGTAAAAACAATATCAGAAAAGTAAACATAACACCTTAGAACTTAGATATATATTGTACTAGAATTCAAAAGTGTAAAGACAAAATTCTGCCCTAGCTATGTCAGATCAATTTTAATTTAAGTCAATAGACACTGTGAGTGAAGATCTAAGGCAAAATTTGTTTCTAAATTTGTCTCTGTCCTCCCAAGACCCAGTGAAACACAAGAGCTGTTCACATCAAGATGATCAAAACAAGTACCTCAGGACCTAGAATTAATCTCTACTCCCCATCACAAACTACTTCTCCTTTGGGTTAGCCTGATACATTATATATAATACATAGCTCACGGAACTCACAATGACCTACATAATCAATCATTATCATTTCCATTTTTGTTATTCTGCTCACACAAGAAAGAAAGAAGGTTTTGCTTTTTCCCAGCTTTATATGAAGATCACTGAAATCCATGGAAGACTCATGCTGACTTTAGCTGGAGCTGAATTGGCTCTGAATGAGCAATATTTGACATCAGAACAGCTTAATGCTGCACTAAAAGACACAGTGGTGACTCACTGATCCTGGTATTGCTTCTGAGCCAGAACCATTCCCAGTTTAGACTGCTGCCAACCATCCCTAATGCAGCAGGGCTGGAAAGGCAGAGGCAGGGTGTGGGAGTGCTTACCAAACGAATAAGTTGCTGAAGCACCAGTGATCTTGAAACATCCTGTTGCATCAGAGTAGCTCCAGAGCTCAGCAGAACTGGAGGAAGCAGGGAGTGGGTGGGTAGAAAAAGGAACAGGTTAAAGAGTTGTAAAAATAGCCAACTGCTTCTATTGCTTCCATGGGCACGAGATATTGGATGGTGATTTTTGTGGTCTGTGTTTGTTAGATGTTTAATTTCTGCTAAAAAAAAAAAAAAAAAAAAAAAAAGTATATAGCTTTCTAATTTACCCTCTAGGTTTTTAGTTAAAACAATTACATTCATATGAACCTCACTTTGTGTGTACAGATACTTTGTTTACTATTAGTTGTATTGTGGATTTATGGCATGGAATCCCTCATTCCAAGATTTTTTTGTCTACTGATTTTTTTTTTTTTTGTATTTATTTCTCTGCATTTCTGTTCAAATTTTCCTTCCTGGAGAAATGAATTCTACTCATACTATTCATAGATGCTGTCTCCATTCAAATTTTCAGAAAAAAACCAAGTTTTATACCTGTGAAGCAGATTATAACCTCTCCTCTCATATTATACTTATATATAACCTGTGTTCAAAAAGGGAAAAAAATTCCACATAGTTTGGAAAAAATAATTGAAAATTTCTTAGTAATTTGCTCTTTCTCTTTTTAATTCTTCTGAATAATCCACCTGATTGATATAGTTGCATTCTGTTGAAGAAAACTATAGCTTGCTTTTTCTCAGTAGAGACATTTAGTTTCAGAGGAAACTCAAGGATTTGTTTTATTTTTTTTTTCTCTCTACCTATTCCAGATGACAGATGCAATAGCTGGATGGGAGTTTGCTCCAAACTGCTTTTTTTGCTACTTTGGTCTATAGGGTATCAGATAGGAAAATTAAAACTTCAGATCTGCAGTTTTAAACATTCCCCTGTGGCCCATCAGCACTAAGATTGTGATGTGGGTGTAACAAAATAAAGACTCTGGTATATGGAGAAAATAAATACGTGGAACCAGAGACCTCAGGGAGAGATGGGGCATGATTCAGTGGGAACTGAAGATAATTCATGAGCCAAAACTTGAAATACGAAACCAGATTTTAGTTTTGATATGAATTCAGTAAGGAAGCTAGGTCTGAAACAAAGATAAGGAATAGAAAAAGGATTAATTCAGGGTCAGATGAAAGAGAAGCAAAAGGGTTAATATACCTTTCTGTTCAGGACATAAAATACAGCTCTAGCCTAGTGAGATTCAGTGTTCCTCTACAGTCAGCATATTGGCTAATAATGTGGGTCTATTCTAACTTCATGCAGAGAAAGAAAACCCACTAGTGATTTCAAGTAGTTCATTAGCTCAAATGTCACAGGTATGTATTATGGGTTTACAGACTTAAATCTTTTATATTATCCATTCAGTTGTTATCATTGATGCACTGTATGCCATGCATCTAAACTCCTGGGCTTTACAGTTTGTACTTTAAATGGTTAGAAAATCACAGACAAATAATCCGTGTTAAAAGTGTTCTCATATTAAATAGCCATCATATTTCATGACATGTTAACATTACTGGATCCTTATTTAGCTCCCTTGTATATGTTTCATGATACAGAATATAACTACAGTGATTATTCTTTCCTCTGTTATGCAACAGAACCCATTGTTATTTGATACATAGTATGCTTCTTCACCAGTGATGAAGCAAATGAAGGAGGTTATTATCTCTATGACTGCTCTGCTGTATAAGATGGATACTTTACTTGTAGCCTGGAGAACAGGGCTTTCCTATGAAATGCTGGGCAGGACTCTCAAGCCAGACTTTCCCTTTCCCTCCTTCCTTTCACTAAACACACATACACACACATACAATTTCCCTGTTCTCACAGTTCTATGAGTCAGGCAGGTAGAGACAAGCAGAATTGCTCAGGAAATTGAGACAGTGAATCCAGAGCAGTAAAAACAAGGAAGCAGTGCCTTAAAAAGCCTGTACCTAAGGGATCTGCCTCTAATCTGGTATAAATACTCATTCAGGCAATCAGGCCCAGTCAGCATGGGTCTATGAAAGGCAAGTCCTGCTTGACTAACCTAATCTCTGCTTATGACAAGATTACCTGTTTAGTGGATGAGCGAAAGGCCGTGGTTGTCATCTACCTGGACAACAATACAGCATTTGACACCATTTCCCACAGCATTCTCCTGGAGAAGCTGGCTGCTTATGGCTTAGGCAGGCATATACTTTGCTGGGTAAAAAACTGTCTGGATGGCTGGGTCCAAAGAGACTTGATGGATGGAGTTTAATCCAACTGATGGCCAGTCACAAGTGGTGTTCCCCAGGACTCTATATTGGGGCCAGTTCTGTTTAATATCTTTACCAGTGATCTGGACAAGGGGATCAAGTTCATCCTCAGGAAGTCTGCAGATGATAACAAGCTGAGTGGGAGTGTTGATCTGCTCTAGGGTAGGAGGGCTCTATAGACGGGTCTGGACAGTCTGGATTGGTGGGCTGAGTCTAACTGGATGATGTTCAACAAGGCTAAGTGTCACGTCTTGCACTTTGGTCACAGCAACCACAGGCAGTGCTACAGGCTTTGGGGAGAGTGACTGAAAAGCTGCCTGGTGAATAAATATTTTGGAGTGTTGGACAACAGTCCAATGAATATGAGACAGCATGTGGCCAGGTGGCCAAGAAGAACAATGGCATCCCGGTTTGTATGAGAAATAGTGTGGCCAGCAGGACTAGGGAAGTGATTGTACCCCTGTACTCAGCACTGGTGAGGCCACACCTTGAATACTGTGTTCAGTTTTGGGCCCCTCACTACTAGAAGGGCATTTGAGGTATTGGAGAGTGTCTAAAGAGCTACAAAGCTGGTTAAGGGTCTTGAGTGCAAATCTTATGAGGAGCAGCTGAGGGAACTGTTGTTTATCCTGAAGAAAAGGAGGCTGAGGGGAGACCTTACTGCTGTCTTCCAACCAAAAGAGCACTATTTCTCATACAAAAATAAAACTGAAATAAATGATAACTGTGATCTGAATATAGATGATGGTATAGAGCGGATTAATTCTCTAAGCAGAATATGAAAACAGTAGAAGACAGCTCACAAGCTTCTTAATAATTGTTAAATTCTCAAATACAGTAGTGGAGATCAATATAAGAGAGTCTGTGACTTCAGAAGAGGGTATTTTTGCTGTATATAAGGTGAAGCTGTACATGTAATAAAAGCACAATATAAAATCTGAACAGCTGCCACTTAATTGCACACTATTTGTGGAGACTACCAAAAGAGGGCTTGGGCCTTTAGAAAGAATTACATGAAAAATGTCTAAATGATTAGACAGAGTATTTTTCAGTCTAGTACTGGCCTCAGAGTGTGGACCAGGTTGGATTAGTAGAAAAAATTACCTGTTTCTTACTTTTTGATCAGGGGTCTATCTTTCCTCTTTTGATAAGGGAGTCAAATGTTGTTGCCAAGCCCTGTAGAAACTAAAGTCCTCCATCTCTCCTCTCCTCTCCTCTCCTCTCCTCTCCTCTCCTCTCCTCTCCTCTCCTCTCCTCTCCTCTCCTCTCCTCTCCTCCCCTCTCCTCTCCTCTCCTCTCATTATAGTTATAAAAGCACATTTCAGAAAAATAATTTCTTAAAGAGGAACAGATTTTAAAAATGCTTTATGGCCTGAAGTTGCTTATACTTTTCTTTGTTATGTTTTGAATTAAGGAGAGAGCAATACTAAGAATGTTGGCTAGTATATCTTGAAGAGAAATAAAATTATCTTCATCATGCTGTTGAAGCTAGGTTGACTCAGAACTCTGTGCACCTACTTCTCAAGCTATTACAGGTTAATAAATTAATTAACTCACACATGACTTTCAGTGAAATTTTTATTTCAGTCAGGATCCCTAGAGGGAAAAACATTTCAAAGTTATGGTGTGATTATAAAACCTTGAATGTTTAACATTCAGTAAAATTATTCATAATATCAGAGGAGGGGGGAGTATAATTTTCATTACCTGTCTCTGAGCACTTCAGGAAGGTGGATCGGATGAGGTCTTCAGCTCTGCTATAAAGCTGCTGAAGATCTGGTTTAAAAGGAAACAAGCAGTAGATATTTATATTTTATGTTTATATTTACTGGCTTGAAATGTTCTACTCTAATGTTATTTCAGAACTTTCAAAAAAACCCCAGAAAACAACAAACCTTTACAGAATGTCCAAAGTACCTCTGATAGTACATAAATTTTAGCCTAGGGCAAATGAAGAAAGATCCTCAATGATTCTCTTGGGAGATTTGTTTGAGACTATAGTGTATCCATTCTGCCCCCTTTCTTGAACTCTATACATAAATTTAAAAAAAAAAGGAAAATACATTTCAAAGTGATTTTTTCACACATTTCACCATTCCCTTCCACTGCAGAGGATTATAACTAGCAAGGCTGAATTAGAGATAAGATTATTATAATAAATTAATAAAGTATTCTTACCTTGTTATATGACTAATTCTACTAACGTCAGCATCTCACATATGATGTGTATTATTGAGTTGTTTAACCAGCACTGAGTTGAAAAGGGCTTGAATTTCTTGACTCCCATATTAGATTTGGAATTTGACATGATAACAATGATTCAGATAAACTTGCACATTGTAAGAAGATAGGGAGAGAATGGCTTTGACAGTGTAACTTGTATTTGAAAACGACTGTTCTAAAACCTTCTTTGACATAAATCTGCAAAAATCAAGATAAGGATTAGAAAATCAGTATGAAAAATTGATATGCAGTCTTAGAATAACTTTAAACCTCTATAGTTTAGATATCATAATTTTATTCCACATTTAGCTAAAGTTAAGTTCTCACAGTAAAAGCTCTAGTGTGAAAGCTAAAGAAGTTAAAGTCAGTACTAATCCACTGTCTTTTCTTTTTGGAGATGTGGGCTCCTGAGGAAAAATGATTTTGCAAACATACTGTATGACATGGTGTCTCATCTGAGATTTACATTTTGTTACAAAATGGGTTGAAGATGCATTACACGTGCAATATCCGCCTCTTATGCCATCCCCTGAGCATGCTTTGATATAGTAGAAAATTTCAGCTAGTAAGATTCTCTATAAGATTTTACTATGTAAATCTGTACTTATCAATATGCCATTCCATAAGCAGTTCCAAGTGAATGAAGGTAGAGTAATTCATGTATGAATAAAAAATTCATTATGCTATGCTGTTTTAGGGTAATAAAGCTACTGATAACCGGGGAAGGTGGTGATGGTCCAGGCCACGTATTTTCCCAGCTATCTTAAATGTACTTGATTGTGTGACAGACGGTCATTTATTCATCTGTGTCTGTGTGTACAACTTTAGTATTTTAGTAAATAATGTTTTGATTATAATAAAGTATGAGAGTGGCTGCAGATGATGATTCCTTGAATGTCATAGCTATTTAGACAACTACCTCTTCAGGGTGATTCAGGTCAGATGGGATCTCAGGAAATCTCAATTCCAACTCCCTGATGAAAGTAGGGTCACCTCTGAGGTCAGCTTTCAAGTTGTACAGTATTATCCAGTAAGCTTGGAACACCTCCCAAGGATGGAGACTACATAGCCTTGCTGAATAGCCTGCTCAACTGCTTGATTGCCTTTGTAGTGAAAAAGTTATTTCTTATATCTGTTTTGAGCCTTTCCTGATTCAATTTATATCTGTTGTCTCTCATTCTATGATATTTGTGTGCCACTGAAGACCCTTCTTCTATCTTTTTTGTTTGCCTCCCTGTAGGTACTGGTGAGTCTTGCTAGGTTCCCCCAGAGCTGTCTCCAGGCTAAACTACCTCACTTTCCTCAGCCTGTCCTCACAAGACAAGTGTTCCAGCTGTTAGCTGTCTTAGTAGACCTATGCTGAACTCTTTCTGGATTAGCGAAGTTTTTCTTCTATTCATTGCCCCCAGACTGGATGCAGTATCAAGATATGACCTAATGACTACTCAGTAAAGAAGATTAATCACTTCTTTTGATTGACAGACTGTGCTTATGCTAATATAGCCCTGGATTTTGTTGGCCTACTTTTCTGCCATGCCCTACTGATGACTCATGCACAGCTTTCTGTGAATCAGTAATCACAAAGCCTTTTCTGCAAATCCAGAGCTCCCTAACCAGGAAGTCCACAACCTGTATCATTACAAGGGGTTCTACCTCTTTTAGTGCAGGACTTGGGATATCCTTGTTGCATACCACCAGGTTCCTGTTGGTCTATTCCTTCAGCCTGTCTGCATCCTATTGGACCTACCCCAAGGAATCACCCAGTTTCCCTAGGCTGTTGTCATCTACAAACTTCATGAGTGAGCAGACACTGTTATCTGATCACCGATAGTGACATTAAACAAGACATGGTCAGGAAGAGAACCATGTAGTACCTCATTTGTTAATGGTTTCCAGATTCAGTATGACCCATTAATTGCCCCCTCTGAGTCGAACCATTCAAGCAGATTTTTACCTATTTAATTATCTGACCATTCAAATCACAATGGATAACCTTGGATAAAACAACACAGTGGGACACAGTGGGACTTTAAAAGGTCAAGGCTTTTCCCTTATTCACAAAATTAGTCATTTTATTATAGAAGGCAACCAGGATGGTGATGCATGATTGGTAATGATGGCTCCCAGTCACTTTCTCTTTTGTGTCCTTAAATGTGTTCCAGAAGGACTCATTCTGCATTTTTTCCAGACACCAGAATGAGGCTGATTGACCTGTAGATCCCTGGATCATTCTCATTATCTTTTCTGAAGACAGATGTCATGCCTGCCTTTTTCTAGTTGCCAGGATCCTCACCTAGTCTCCATAAACTTTCAAAGATGTTATAGAGAAGCCTTGAAAGAACATTGTCCAGTTCTCTCTACATAGCTGAATACAGTCCATCTGGTCACATGAATTTTTATGGGTTTAGCTCTCTGAAATGATCTCTCACTTGATTCTCATGCACTTTGCTTGTTCTCCTCCTTCAACCCTTTCACTAAGCACAGAGACCTGGGAGGACTTTCTGATGAGGACTGGCAAAAAAGGCATTGAGTATTTCAGTCCTGTCTGCTGTCAGGAAATCATCCACTCCATTCAGCAACTGGCCAATATTTTCATTGTTCATCCTTTTACTGCTAATGTGGCAGTAGAAACTTCTTGATGTCCCCTGAAAAGCTCAGTTTGAGTTCAGTTTTTGGCTTTCTGGACAGATGCCTCTAAATTTCAAATGTCCTTTCTTCCAGTTCCTCTATACTGTTCTTTTGCATTGGTTGTCTGAGTTCCCAGATTAGCCAAGTCAGTCTCCTGATATGTCTACTTGTCTCCCCGAGTATGGGGTGGGATTGACATTGTGCCCGGAATATGCTGTCCTTAAAGACCTGACAGTTTTTCCCGAGTTCCTTTATCATTTTCCTTTTACCTTCCATTTACCTTTTCCTTGAATAAGCTGAATATCTTAAAGTTCAGTCTTTAATATGCTACCTGCCTTCCTCACTCCCCCAGGATCTGGAACTCCACTATAGCCAAGGCTTCCCCTAAACATCTCATTTCCAGTCAGTTGCTCCTCGTTAGTGAAGAGAGGATAGATAGTTGTGAATCACCACCTGTTTGATTAGCTGTTCCAAACACTGTTCAGATATCTTCTTGTCTGCTTGTATCCTATTGTATTGCCTTCCTAGCAGATTCTAGAGACTGAAGTCCTCCATAAGAACTGGGGTTTGTGCTGCAGGTATTTCTTCAGCTGTTTAAAGAAAACTTCATCCACTTCCTTATCCTAGTCAGGAGGTATGTAACAAGTTCTCACCATGATGTCACCTTTACTAGCCTCTCCTTTGATCCCGACCCATGTGCTCTCAGCCAATCTATAGTGCATCCCAAAAGAGGTCTTCTATACCCAAATTGCTCTTTCACATTGTGTTTGGTTTGTGTCTGGTGGGGTTTTGTTAGTGTGGGAGGGGTTTACTGACATAGAAGCTTCAAGAAGATCCCCTGGGCTGCAAGTCAGACCCGCCTCTGTCAATGACCAAGCCAATCAGTGCCACTGCAATAATAGATTTAAGAGTGGAAATAGCTGTTGAGCTGGTTCTTTTGTTTTGGGAGTTCTTTAGTTGGGAGAGAAGTGGGATAAGAGAGAGGCAATAATGCAGCCACTGAGGTCAGTAAGGAAGGATCTGGGGAGGTGCTCTGGAATAGCCATTCCTCTTCTACCTGTGGTGAGATGGCAAACTGAGCCCTTGCAGCCCTTAGAGGTCAATGGTGGGGTAGAATCCTGCCTGCAGCCCATGGAAGACCCCATACCAGAGCAGAGGGCTACACTCAGAGAAGTCCAAGACTCTGAGGGAGGCTCACACTTGTGATATTCCCAAAATGGGGGGATCACTGCCCACAGAAGGGACCCACACTACTTGGAGAAGTTCATAGAGGAATGTCTCCCATGGGAGGAATGCCATGTTACAGTAGGGGAGGATTGTGAGTTTTCCTCCTGAGGAAGAATTAGCAGCAGAAACAACATGGAACAGAGTGGAACTGACTGCAATCCCTGAACCACTGGTGGTGAGGAGGTAGCAGAGATAGGCCCAGGAAGAAACGAGGTCTGGGGATAAGGTGTTTTTAAGACCCAGTTGTATTTATCACTGTCCTACTCTGATTCAATTAGTTAATTGATGGTGAATTTGTTTAAAATAAATAGTGTTTGTTTTCCTTAAGTGGAGTCTGTCTTTTGCCAGTGACCATAATTGGTGTGTGCCCTCCCTACCCTTTGTCTTGACCCTCAAGCCTTTTGTTGTATTTTCTGCTCCCCATCCCACCAGAGAGAAACAGGATTGAGTGAGCAGCTGCATGGTGTTTAGTGCTGGCTGGGTGGACTTAAACCATGACGCACACAAAGGGCACATTCACCTCCTCTTCTTCCATGCTCTTCATTCTTTGGTCTCATCCTTCAGAGCATCCTAGCTATTTGAGCTGTCCCATCAGCTCTCAGTTATTCTGGTGCTTTCAAAGTTCTGTGACCTCATGAGGAGTTCTAGTTCCTCCTGCATGTATCCCAGGCTGCATAGAGATATTTGAGGTGGGCTTCCTTTCAACCATTTTGATAATTTTTAGGTTTCTCTTGTTTGGATAGCCCTGATTTTTGCTTTCCATCTGCATCCACTGTTTCCTCATTAACCATGGGTTGTAATCTCTCACCACAAGTTTTAGTGTAACAGAGAATATGCATGCAGATGTCACTTCTCAGTGCATTAAAATGTATAGGGCATATTTTGTACTCAGAACATAAAAAAACAAAACCAAAAAAACTCCCCAGCTGTCTAAATTGTTTAGTAGCAATTAGGTGCCCATGATATCTGGCAGCATCTGTGCTAATGCAAGCAAACTCTGGACAGTAAAATTTTAACCAATTAAATTAAAGAATTCCATTGTGCTTTAAAAGATATTAGCCACTATTATACTGTGTATGAACTTGCCAATTCATGATTTATTAATGCCACTGGAGAATTCTTGTGTTTCAATATTCTCTTATTCTAATATATTACTGTGAGGGATGAAAAAGAATGAATAGTGAAAATAAAACAATAGCAGGAAAAAAAATTATTTATATCTGAATGTTAAAGATAGCAAAATGTGAGAGAACACAGAATGTTTCATGTAAAGATAGGAAACAATGAAATCTCATTTGTTAGTACATGATATTTTGTCTGTTCCTCATTGGATAGAGAAGCAGTACACAGGAAAAAGGAAAATGGCTGCCAATTTTTAATACACAGATTGAAAAGGGTCAAAATAACAGGATGCTCCAACCTCTCACAGGAAAGAGAAACAATTAGTCTTCAGATACTTCATCCGAGTGATAGAACCTGTATTAACAATAGGTGCTTTAATCTATTAGGGCACCTCTGAATGTCATGCCAATTCTAGAGTTAATGGGAACTTGATTAACTTGGTAAAGTTTGATGTTATTACACTCTCTACCACAAATGACAATGTAAATGAATATTATTCCTTCTAGGTACACGTTACTTAACAAGTATTATACCAATTTCTCAAATATACAGTAGGCAAAGTATTCTCTTATAATACTATGTGATTTGTACTTTCAGAAAATGCCACTTCAAGAATGAAAAAGCATCAAACAGCACACCTGTGAATACACTATCTCTACTTCTCTTTCCTTTAAAAATACTCCTTTAAAAACTGTATACAGAAAAAACAGTAAAACTCTTGTTTTCTGTCTTGTATATTTTAATGTTCCTATAATTCTTTTGTACATGTTGTGTATAGTGTGTAAGGAAGCTGTATTGCTCTAAATAAAAGTAAAAAGTAAAAGGTTAACAGTGAAAAAGGTAAAATAGACACAGACCAGCAAAGAACTGAGCATTCAGTGCACCAAAGCATAAAAAATGAAATATATATAGAAATATGAAATATTATATATATTATAATAATAATAAAATAGTAATAAATAATATATATAGAAATAATGAAATATAGATGAAAAATATAATCACCACCTCTCCAGAAACTCTAAGAAGAATGGGTAGATTATAGTTAAACAGACTGCTCTCTGCAGCCTTGATACACAAAGTTATTATAAAGCACTTCCAAAACTCAGAATGAAGAATTGCAAGGCTACTGAAATAACATTTCTAACAGGAATTATTAAGGCAGAACAGAAGACACAAGAAGTGAAACAGTAAGAAAACACTATGATAAGCTGACTAAAAACTTTCCAAACAATTCCATGCAAGAAGGGGGAAGATAAAGAACTAAATGTCAGAAAGATTATTGAAAACTAAAAATTAAACATATGCAAACAAACAGATAACAGCATATTCAAAATAGTAATCAGGCAATGACAAGAAATAATTAGCTAATCAGAAAAAGAAATTAAGTATTTTTTACAGTGAACATAATTAAAGAAAAAACATTTCACAAAGGGAGTGAATTAAAGCTGTGAACGATCCTTGGGAAAAACAGGTCATATGCTTTAAATCTGCAGCTGCAAATTGAACAATTTTTAAATAGCGCATTTAAATACAATCATTACTTGAAATGTGTAATTTTGTTTCTCAATATGCACAACAATATGTATTGGAGACACGTTGCAAGAATTCTTGTACATGCAATTCTTCTAGTTGACTCAGTGAAAATTTGACTTGTGAAAAGCTTGCTGAATGGTTTGTTTTGAGTGTAAGGGTAATTCACTATCTGGGATTTGTTCTGTCTTCTCCAGTAATATCTGGGTCTCACAGATAAGCTGGCTCTATGGCACCAACCAATTTTTTGTCCTGTTAACTGCTAGATGCTCACACATTCAGATGCTTGTGGACTGCTGCTAAACTATTTAGTAGGGCATACTGTGTTTCTTTGCAAACTGGATAAGTAACTCCAAGAATAGGGGTCCTGTGCACAAACTCACACCAAGAAATATTCACCATTTTTGCAAATACTTATTACAGTCAGTCTTACAGAAAAAAAAAAAAAAAAAAGGAAAAAAAATTTACCCTTAATAATAATACTCTGTCCAAAGTTTAAACTCAGAGAAAAATACAGTCACATTCTGAACAAATATTGATGATAAAGTTGTCCAACTGCATTTATTTGGCATAGTAGCTGATCTATCTAACATAACTCAATGTCGGCATAGTTAGGTGTCTACCATAGATTTTAGATCATTGTCAACAGACTTGGTATTTCAATCTTTAAAATGTGAACTTGTGGAGAGAAAAAGATTCAGGTATGCCTTGAACATCATCATTTCACATATTTACATTAGATTTAAAAAGCTTGATTCTTTATTTGGCCTGTCATCACTAGATATCTTATTTACTAAGTTTTCATTCCCCATTCTGCAGCCCACGATTAAATTCAATTAGACATCTTGGGAACATCCTTCTTTTAAACTGTAGTATTTCTGTGATTGGTTGGTTTGGTTTTTTTTTATTATGAATATATTGTCAGTTTCCAAAGCAGGTCTTGCTATGCTGCAGCTGGTACTAATTGTATAGTAAAAGCACTGAGTAGCACGGCATTGTTTCTGATCAGTCCTTTGTTGTTATGAAGAACAACTGCAACAACTAGGTGCTCTTAAGCAACAGGAAAGAGGAGATAGGAAAGATTTAGCTGATATTTAAACATTATAAAACATTTCCTGAATTATTTTGTTCAAGAAAGAAGGAGAAATCCTACAGTTTTAGAGAGGATGACAAAGTATTTCCATCAATTTTTTATTTTTTTTTTTAATAGACTTTTCCACTTACACACACATACCTGCCCACCTACCCACCCTGAAAATTTTCCTGTTTCTCAGAGAAAGGTGTCTGGTTTGCTCTGGGGGATGATAATGATAAGTTGTAGAGATCATTTTACTGAAAATCTGCTTTTCTTTCAAAAAAAGAGTTTTCTGTGAAAGTTTCTGGCAGACTTATTTTGCTTGCTAAATTCATGCCAGGATGTTGTCTGTTTCTCTGTTTTGTTTTCTCAGAACATATGCACTCTGATCATCAGCTTTAATTTGGCTACATTAATTATTACAGGATTCAAAGAAAACAGGGAAAAGTGGCTTTATGCTTCATATTGTGCTCATCCAGTTCTCATGGAGCTGATAAAACCTCAGGCTTGTGTAACTTGTGCTAGAAAAAAAAAAAAAAAGCCAGCCTTCTTCAGACCTTTAAATAACACCCAGGTGGCATTTGCACACTTCAGAACAGTTGGAACATTTATACCCTGTTGTGTTGACAAATGTGTCTTAAATACTACTTGTGCAGAGCTAGTGGAACAACTTAAATTCCTTTAAAGATTATTTCTCTCATATCACAAGAATTCTGGGATAGGAAGGGTTTAAGGTCTGCTACTAAAGCTGATGTAACAGAGGGTAAGTGTAGCGCAGATCAGAATCTGTCCCTCTGGTGGTGGGTTTTCTTATACTGGGATTTATGTCTGAAAAGGGAAACACTATTCAGCTCTCTTCTTATAAGATTATTTTAAGGAAAATTCGAAGGAGTCACTTAAGCAAAAGTTAACACTCTTGCAAAGTTAACAACAGGAAACGTATATTAGAAATATATGCAGTTTGATTTTTTTTTATATTATATAACGTCAAATATAATGGATAAGTCAATGTTTTGTTTACTTTTTTTGCCTTTAGCAAATTTTTTTTTTGGTGTTATTTTTTTCCATAAATTCTCTGTGGGAATAGAACTGTTATGATGGTTTTTTATATGCTCCTCCCTATGATTTGGCTTGCTTGAAAGAAAGAGTGATATTTGTTGTGAGTCGTTAAGCAGTAAATGTCAAGCCCTATTTTACTGATGTCCATTGTCAACTTTCTTCAGTCTTTTGTCAGAATATGACTTCTAGGAAGCAAATATGATGGTGATATCCTGTTTGAGCAGTCATATTATTTCAGCACAGTTTCAGCAAAAATATTACAATTATTCTCTGGGTCATCTTCAT
This sequence comes from Megaceryle torquata, assembly GCA_024611175.1. Taxonomy (NCBI): domain Eukaryota; kingdom Metazoa; phylum Chordata; class Aves; order Coraciiformes; family Cerylidae; genus Megaceryle; species Megaceryle torquata. The sequence goes on along the minus strand of JANIJG010013170.1, from coordinate 42,387 downwards.
TGCGGGCCATCTACCTTTGGGGCACACAAAGACATTTAAGACAAGATTTATATAGTTCTGCAGTGTACAGTTATTTATTTTCTGATATATATAATAGATACCAAGCCACCAAAACCCAACACATTAACATTAAGCTACACATTAACATCCTCACCAGCCTAAATGAGACAGAGTGAGTTTTTACTGGTTGGGTAGTCACCATCAGTGGAGAATGGTCACTATTCCTTGAAGACAGCTGGTCATTAATGTTTTCAAGTTCCTAACTTCCAATTACTTGTTTCCTTAGGATTTTATAGCTTCCAGATAGTATTATTCATCTTTTGTGTGAGCTCCTAATAATTGCTACCTTAATGAATATACTTCTCCTGAGTTTTTACATTTCTTACCTCTAATTTTTTTAGCTTGTGTAATTTTTCACACCTTCTTAATGATTTTCTCAACAAAACTGAATTAACATGACACAGCTGTGTTACAACAAGCTGGCCTTAGATCACAGACAGCTGAAATCCTATGCCAAGGGCTTCAGTTTCATCTTAAAAATGTAATTTATTGACTCAAAATTCTCTGCATTTCTATTTCAAAGTAATAAAAAGGGAACAAATGCAGAGTAATTGTATCCATATTTTTAGATGTTTTGGGAAAGCTCCAAAGGAGGGGCATTAAATGAGCAAATTAAAACTAATGCATGCTTCTGAAGAAATTGTCTTGAAATATAAAGACTAATTAAAATGATGATGCTACCTTTAGAAGTTGTCCTTCAAAAACAAAACAAATCAGACATGTAAAGAGAAAAGCTAGAAATGTTAACGGGAAAGTTATTCATAGATTCATGCTTGTCTGATAGGAACAAGTTATAGTATTTTTAGATAGGAACTTCATAGTTGTGTTTGTGTAATGTCTAGCACTACAGTTTATATTGTTCAGGAACATTTCAAAAGCTCTAGATGTATTATATAAAAAAAACCCCTAAAGTTAATTCTGATTAATTTTCAGTCCTTTTTTTCTTGCCACAATCACTGTTTATGAAATGGGTTTTTTTAGGCTATGATAGGTGTATTTCTGTATAATACAGTATAGTTGCTACAATAAAATTTGTTAGAGGAAATCTAATTTAATTTAAAAGTAACTTGCTCCATGACACATTCTGATGTGTCACTCAGTGACAACTACTATAATAATGGATATCCTTCTGAGGTGAAAAATCTCTGTGAGACATTGTACTGAACAGAACAATGCAATAAGAAATCTGCTTATATGTGGGGTTCTGTACTTCAACATGGCTTCTTTAGATGCTGTGCTTCTTTAAACTGTAAAAAAATGTGGAATAATTGCTGATAGCATAATATTGATTTGGATTTTGCAAGAGAATCTAATAGAAAACTCCACCCAAATATTACTGAGGTTTTCAAACTTTTTAAAATAAAGGTGCTCTGACTGTTGAAACACAAAATGACATTCAGTACAAATGCTCAAAAAATGTGTAAATTCAGAACGTTTTTTCCAATATTATTTCTGCCCCTGAGGAAAAGTGTCCTGCCACTTGTTTGAGCCGAGTTCATTTAATAAAATACAGGCAGTTGCGAGGTGATTATCTACAAAAGAAGAATAATGCAGGACACAGGTTTTGTTATATTTTCACATAAAAAGATCCTTTTCAAGTTCTTTCTAGTTAGTGTCATGTAGTGACTGCTATCTCCACAGACAAAAAGTTAAAATTTAAATAGTTTCTTTCTCTATTTTTAAGGTAAAGGAGACCATAAATCCACATGGTCTCACTTTTTTTTTGTTTTTTTTTTGTTTTTTTTTCATTCTGCAGTTAATCTATGTAGCTGTTTTTACTGTCATCTGATTCTTATGCACTGTGTATTTGTTACTCTTACTCCAGCATCTTCTATGTCTAAATGTAAGTAACATGAGTAAAGTATCTCATATTTATTCCTCATGTTTCAATATAATTCTAATATTAAAACTATGCATATATAATAAAGTTTTCTATTATTTTGATATAATGTGCATATGCTATCAGCAATGACAGGTCTTGTTTTTATATAGATATAGACATTTGAGAGAGTAACCTGTCAAGAGACATCTAAGTGCTAAGTTAGTACTCCAAAATATAAGAAAGAATTCCTTGGATAGTAGTTTTGGATTAAGAGATGAAGAGGAGAAAGGGAGGAATTTCAGCCCAAGTTGTACATTCTTTCATGGACAAAAGTGATCACTAATCATTAAAAAAAAAAGAGGGGGAAAGTCAATATTTGCTCACAAAAGCATAACTTCTGGTTTTCACTTACTATCCCTGTATGATTTTGCAAATGTAGACAATTGTAAAATGTCTATGGTTGATGACTGCATAGCATGAAGTTCTTCAGTGTCATGTCTATGTGCTATACCTTCATTTTTTGTTAAGAAAGGAATAAAATATATTCTTCCTGCTCAGTTTTTTAATAGAAATAGCTGTAGCTTTTCTGTTCTGTGTAGGACTTGTTTTTATGAATATGAGCTGGACATACTAAAACAGGACTTGTAAGGATCATCAGACCTTAACCAGAATATCATTTGCTTTGAGAGCTCTGACCAGGATGAGTTGCAAAAGAGGGTAGAGATCTCAGCACTGCTAAAATGGCATTAGTTTCAAGACTTAAGCAGGTAATTTTGTGAGTTAAGGAACTTCGTAACAAACATTGAAGCTTCATGCTGAGCTTTTAAAAAACATACTGTAGAGGACTACTCTAAAATTAGACTGGATCAGAATTTGTGCAATTTGGTCTTTTCATGTTTCTGGTCTGATCATCATATTAGAACTATGTAGGAACACATAGCTAACTAGTATTCTAATTAACTGTAATTAAATGCAATGCAATTCAATTAAATGTAATTAAATTAAATGCACCCATTACTATTTAGAATATGTAATGAGAACAATACTTGTAAACAAACTCTTGTTTCCACAGAGAAATGTAAATAAACATTAAGAAAGGTCTTTTGTTAATTCTTTTTCCAAATCCATTAGCATCAAATTGTTCTTATTTCCTAAATAAGGTCATTTCTACAGTAATAGGCCTAAGGCTTTAATCACCTCTAGGTTTGCGTTTGTGGTTTCATAGCTTAGAGACTTCATTATCTAGAATCTGAATTAAAATATTAGCTCTAATCAGAGCTAAAGATTAAAGAAAATGAAGATGAAACTTTCTTTTCCTCATATAAATATTGCTTTTTGGAATAAAGCAAGAAGAGTTTATATCACTTTTAGTTGTTTATATATAATCTACTGACTCAAATCAAAGCCACTGACTGCACTCTTTCTAAACAGAAGTTGCCTTCAAGTGCTTTTGAGATCACACATTTCGCATGAAAAAGGAGTAAAGGTATAAAACCTATCCATATCATATTACTTCTTTTGAAGTATTCTGATAGTAGGATTTTTCTTCATGAGCATTGAAAATTCTACATCTTTTGTATTTTTAAAGTAAGTAACAGAGGTGATGTAAGTTGTGAACAATAATGTAGACCACATACTACACATCTGCAAATGTTTTAGGAATCTTTTTCTGTTTTGTCATCTGGCTTTGTTAAATATATCTAATCTCTCTTACAGGTCATGTTTCTGAGAACAGCAGTTCCACTGAAACATGATATAAGCACCACATCATATTTTATCTTGGTCAGCCTGTAAATGCAAAACTTTTTAGATGGTCCCCTGAAGGGTTATGGTCTACTATGTTTTGTGCCACATTCATGAAAACCTGAGTAGATCGGTTAGCTTTTCCTGCCCACAGCAGTTCTGTGCAGGCTAGCCACCTATGCAATTTTAGTGGATCATGGGAAGCTCCATGTTTCCATGGCTACTATGCTCACAAGACCAATGCTCGTTGGTATAATGTTAGCTCAATAGATCTACATGACTGGTATCCTCTGAGGTGGTCATGACATTCATAAAATGTCAACCTTTACCCAATAAACCCTATTGAATCAAAACCAAACAAATCTACCTCAAAAAAATACTATTTTAATAAATGAAAAAAGCCCATGGCCCCCGTTCATAAATTCTGTCCTGAAAATGGAGAAATGCCAGAGATTTTGAGAAGTTTATTAAAGAACTCCACTGCAGCTGTTTTTTTCATAGATAGGGCTTAGATTTAGAAAGAAGTGTCAAGAAGTCTGTTAGATTTAATTTCATTTAATTTCATATATTGTACTTGGCAATGAAAATGTCTCTGGCAGTGAGGATCTGTTGCTATAGTGAAGTTATGGGAGCTCTAACATCCCCAAACAACTGAGTGCCTTACAACAGCTTTTGTGCGAATAGGGCATATCTCAAACAGCTGCTCTTTCTGCTTGCTTAGGCTTCTCAATAAAAGTTTTGGCTGGTAAGCTAGACTTTCTCATCCTAAAGCATGTATGCATCACTGGAGTAAAAATGTTCTGTGGTTATGTTGAGTCTGCTCCACAAATCTTATGTCCTGTATGCAGGAACATCTGGCTTATAAGGACATGTCATTTGATATCTGGTTAATACTAATTAAGTGTAAAAGCCCACGAACCCTAAGGAACAGTAGATATCAGTGACCATAACAAAGAACAGAGTGCTCATGTCTATAACCGATGGGCCACTGAAGAGCTTCAGCCTGAACTGAGTAACTGGCAAGAAAGGAGGGGATCATAATTATTGTGGAGCCCCTAGGAAATAGTAAACTTATTATGGGATATTTAGGGTTTTTTTGAGACTGCTTGAAACTTCCTATGGTGTGTTTTAAGAGGTTTGCATGAAACACTTACAGTTATTACAGAATAATTAAGTAAAGTGAGGGGACAAGGAAAAAGCATGAAGATAAAGGGAAGTGTGTGGAAATGAGAACAAAAGGGTCTGATCATGTATAGGCATTTTTCTGGCCATCATGATTATATGTCCAAGCCCTGAATAAAAGTTTTGTTTATGACCTGAACAGTGCAACATAATTTATGGACAGGATCTATGCATCTACAGTATAATTACTTTCCACACTAGACAGACATAGAATGTATGTTTACTCGCTATGTAGACAAACCTCAACATTTTTGTGCATCTTAAAGTAAGTGAGAGGAAAAAAAAAATTTTTTTTTTTTAATTTTTTTTTTTTTTTTACTGGTAGCTTGCAGTTTGGGTTTTTGGTTTGGCTTGGTTTCTTTTTTTTTTTTTGTTGGGGGGGTGTGGGGCATCAGGGGGTTTGTTTTATGGTGGGTTTTTTTCCCAGAAGGGTAGATAAATTAAGATAAAAGCTGCTTTGGGATGGAATCTCAAGCATAATACTGACTTAATGACTATATGGTTTGTTCAAAGGAGAGATCTTCACTTCAAGGTCAATAAATTGCTGCTTACAAAGTGATTTATTAATTCAACTTTTAGTTAATTTTAATAATGTATGCTTCATTTGCATCATTTACCACTGAAATGCTAGGTCTTGTTGGCTATGATTCATGAAGCTTCTTATCTGACAAGCAAAGAGTGGTCTTAATTTGAATGTCTGTCAACTTCACAAGTCTTATTTTACTGGGAACAAAATTGAGGAACTGATGGATGGTAGGTATTTTCCTTAAATTATATTTCCTGTCTAATCCACTGCAGGGGGGGAGTGTGTGTGTGAACCATATGCTTAGTAGAAAACTAAGAGAGAGAACAAAACATACTGAAACAAAACAAGTAAGCCTTAGGAAATTGTATCTACCAACTCATTAAGCATTAAAAGTGATTAAGTCTGTCATTCACATGTCAAAACCCCTTTGCTTATTGCTTGATTTTGAAGACAGTGAAAATAGTCAGATAAATTTCAGCAACAAATTTTATTAGGGGACTAAGTCAGCCAAAGGGTGAGAATGAGATGGATTCTGTCAAACAACATGGCTCTTGAAGATCATGGCAGCAGTAAGCCAGTCTGTCTGCCAGGAAGGTGCCAGCAGTGGACCTGAAGCTCAGAAAAAAACAGAGGATAGGAAAAATTTTCCTGGAGCAGAGTTTAATCAAAAATATTTTACTTCTTTGAGGTTATTCTTACAGAGGTCCTTTCTGTGAATGTCAACCTGAGAGGCACAGAGAAAGGTTGGTGTGGTTTTTTTTCTTCAGGGTTTAGCTGACTCTCTGACTTCACATGAAATAATGACTAGGCGAGTAAGCACTGCCTAGTGTGACCATGTCAGTCAGTGCGCCAAGGCCTCCCTGAGGCAAGAGCAACCTGCCCTGTACATGGCTTCTGCTTGGCTATAGTTCTGAGGAGCTCCTCTGCCTGCACTGCCTTCACCACCCAAGGTTTAGCTTCTTCTCTGACATTGATTTTACCCTTCTTAAATGGGATTTGAAGTAATGTTTGTCTTTTGCTTAATGATTAAGGTTTTCACTGGCAATCAAGACAGTGTCCAGGACTGCAGTGGATACTTACTTGTCTTTTCAAGAACACAGAACAAGATTGTTGACATGTAGCTGTGGGGCTGCCTCAGCTACCCCACTCTGGGCACCTACATTTGTTCTCCCTGTGTTTTTGCATTCTTTCTAGCTGAGGACCCTGCATTTTGGCACATACCTTTGGCTCAGGCACGATAGTGAAGTGATGCCTCAGTTCTTTAAGCTCCCTGTTCCCTTCCTGTTTTGGAGTTTAACTGGGATCAAAATATAATTAGCACAAATATATAGTGAGAAATTTCTTCTGCCAAAGTAGATTATAGATATAGTTGATCTGCAATGTCTTGAAGAATTATTGAAAAGTCTTTAAGCCTGGACATAGAATCATAGAAATATCTGGATTGGAAGGGACATCTAGAGGTCATCTAGTCCAACCCCCCTGCTGAGAGCAGGGCCATCTTCAGCTAGAGCAGGTTGTTCAGAGCCTCATCAAGTCTCACCTTGAATGTCTCCAGGGATGGAGCCTCAACCACCTCCCTGGGCAGCCTGTTCCAGTGTTCCACCACCCTCATGGTAAAGAATTTCTTCCTCAATACTTCATGTCAAGTATTGCACATGAAAGCAGATGATAAGTGGTGCACTGGGATAATACAACTTCACCTTTCTCACCTAACCTGACCTCAGAGTTTCATGAGAATCTAAGGCAGATGATGTCAGTCCTTGTTTTCATTTTTTTCTTCTTACCTTTCTGTAAGAATGTACAAGTGAGAATGTAGTCTACTGAACTTTATGATTTGATTATGCCATAGCTGTAACACTGTAATGAACCAGTCTATCTATGGTTCTGTGATTCTATGTCTGTGAATTGCTCACTGGTAATAATATTTCAATGTTCATCTCTCTCCATTCTATAACAGCTCTGTGGAATCACCCAGAAGAGAAGAACAATTTCACTTGTTTTGTATCTTGAATTTTGCATCTGTTAGTGATATCTATACAGCCAGAATGTAACAATGGCATCACTTAATAGAAGTAATAACTTCATTGTTTAGACTGAATAAAGCATATGAAGTAGGATTCATCTACCCTTTATTTGAGACATTTCATCTAATCAAAGATAAGACAAACAATCTATCCTTAAACATTTGCCTTAAAGGGTCAAAAGATGGCTTTATAAGTGCCTTTGTCCTCTGACCATAGAAAAATACTATAAAGTAACAGATATGGGATGACTAATTATTATTAAATTTGAGATAAATTGTACCTGTGGTATGATGTGAAAATTTCTGGATCCATTAAAAAAAAAAAAAAAATCTGCCATATTAAAAAGTATCTATAAAAAGATGAGTAAATAATACAAATATTAGCTAAAGCTAGAAACGGGGTAGTAAGGATGGAGGTTATTTAAAAAAAAAAAAAAAATAGAAAAGGTACTTACCAAATGTGAGAACCCTTCTTTGAAATGGGGAAGAGAGTGTCAGAAGTGTGTTGAGGTGCACCAGACCAGACCCCAACACTGAGTCATCAGGAAAGTGTGCTAGCAATTTTTCTTCAGACTATTTAAGCAATGCCTCTGGCACACAAACTTTGAAGCAATTTCTAGAATGTAGGAGTTTCACATCTTTTTAGAGGGTAATATTATACCTTTTTAAGGGTATACCTTATTAAAAGGTATATAATATTTTCACAGTAACATTTTTATCTCATCTGTCAGTAAATGTTCTAACAGTGTTCAGTGTCTGTGGGTTTCTTTCCTTTTTGAACTGAATCACTCATGACTTACCCTACATTCTTACATAAATGAAACAAGTTCACACTATTTTTTTTTCCTCTAAATTAGAGAAAATTATATTATTTCTGTTCAGTTTTGCTTCTGTTAGCTAAATGTGTGCTTAAACCATAAATAGAAATTAAATTTATATTACTGGTTGAAGAAAGCTATCAGTAATGTAAATCGTAACTTCCTCATTGCAGTTACAAGAAACTGGAGATAGAATAAGATTTGAAAGGAAAAAATAAGATCAATTTTATTCAGGCAATAGTAAAGTTCCTCATATAGTGTGCAAAATAGATGTCATTTATGTAGGATCCTCCAAAGAATCATTTTAAGTGGTACACGGGAAAAAGGATTGACTGAAGAGAGAATAATCAGTTGTATAACAAAATATGACTTCCTGGCAAAGAGATAATTTGTGTGGGAGGGGGTGATGTTGGCAGTGGTATACAAAATCATGAGTGATGTAGGGTGAATAGCAGTAACTGTTCACTGTCTTCCAGTATAAGCACTAGGCAACATCAATAATATTTGCCAGCACTCAGGTTAAAAAGAAACAAAAGAATATGCCTTCACACACAGTGGTGGTAGAATCATGAAGCAAAAGGAATTTTATTTTTATTTTATTTTTTATGTGGAGACTGTGCTATGGGAACCCACTGAAGACTACCAAATAGGCCAACTGTGACAGTTTAGAAGATACAAAGAGCTAGAAATAGTCAAGAAATGGGAGATTATTCAGTGGACTCATTATTCAGTACCATGTTCTTGCTCTTCTTTCAAAATCAGCCTTTGGCTGATATTTGAGTCAGTATTCTGGCTTAGACCAAAATTTCAGTCCTTATTCTGAACTATTAAATCTAATGATTTTGCAGTGTTTAACAAAATACCTAATTGCAATAATGAAGCTACAGCAACTCTGAATCACTTGTTACAGCTAAAACCCAATATATTATATTAAACTTGTATGTGTGTGTATATAGATATGTAAACTGAATTGCTGTTCAAAATTAATTTCAGATAACTATATGTAAAGGTTTAGATGCTGTTCTATTTTTGTAGTAATAAATGAACATTTTTATTTCTTGCAAAAAAAAGTATTGCAAGGACCTTCTTCTATTCATGTAAGCAGCTCTGTTATTTATAATCAATAGAACTGAAATCACTCAATCTCACAACAGAAGTCAATGAAGATGCCATGGTAGAATTAGAACAAATAGGTGGCTTTGTTTCAACCAAAGAAGCAGACAAAGAAGGCAAAGTTAGCTCAATGTCAGAATTATTTTCTAAAAGGATTATGAGACAGAAAATCTCAGTTGTGGAATTTCGATCACATACTTACTGTCATCAGCTGAGCTGTTCTAATACTTATAGAAGCTAACAATCTGGCCTCCTATCTTTACTGCCACCTGTTACTGGCACAAAGCTGAATCAGATTCATAAACTTGAATTGATCATGACTTTTTGCATGATTTTCATAAAGTTTTGAGAATTATAAATATTTTAAAAATATGGAAAATTTCAGTATACATGGCAAACACAGGAATAGCCCACAGTTATATTGTTTGTGAACAATGGGAGAAGTATATACAGGGAATAAAAATATTTTTTTTACCACGTGTTTATAAATTCATAACATATATCTGATTTCATTATTTCATTCAATTTCACTATTTAAAGTGTTAGTGAGTATATGTGTAGGAAAAGCTATGTGCTTTAAAGGACTTACTGATATGAAGGAGGCTATGTGCAGTAACCTATAGTTTCCACTAGATACTACTGTAACTATTCCTCTGTGGAAAGAAGCATGGTATTACACTGCAATTTGTAAAGCAAGCTTGCAGATAACCTACTTTATAACTATTTTTAAAAAAATTAAAAATTCAGTATTCCACTTTTCAAATAGGAGTGGCAAAAAAAAATATTATGGACTTTAATTTGTAGTTAGAAATGTCTGCTTTCAGTCCCATTTTCCTCACACTTAAATTGGCTGTGAAGAGTTTACTTAATTGAAAGGGCATTGCAAAAGTAATTGAATATTTATTCTATTAAACAGTAATGCAATTAATCTGGCTATGTCTATTCATAAACAAGCACTGAGAAATCTTTAGGGACCCTCTTGTCTTTAACTTCAAAGGCATATGTTTTTAAATGGCTTTTGGGATAATTGTTTTACATGAAAAAGTCCAATGAAGAAATGTAAATAAAAAAGATAATAAAAAAACCTTTAGGAATTTCTACATGAATCAAGGGAGATGAAGAAAGAGAAATAGAAATACACCTATCTCTTCTCTCACAGGTGCTATAAGTTTTTCCTGTATTAATTATATTGCCATTATCAAGTGCTAGATAAGTGTGTACTTTGCTTTTCAGTCAAGTGAATTCTTTCTTGGTAGCAGGCAGGCTTTCTATGGTATATTTTTATCCAAGAAACTTCATCTCTATAGGAAAGTTCTTCCCCTAAATGCAGTCTGCTCTTTCCCTCTCAGCTGCAAAGGAGCTTTAGATAACTAAAATAAGCTTAGTTGTCAAATTCTGAAATGTTGAACAAGAGATGACTCCCTCAGAAAGAACTGAGCTAATGCCATGACTGCCTCCTGACACTTGGGCCACAGTATAGGATTTTTTTTCTTTTGAACACTTTTGATAAAATGTTGCCAGAGCAATTCTTGTATATTTATTTATATAAGGTAATGCCCCCAAAGGTAAAGCTTAATGTTATATATGTCCTAAACAAATCTTTTCTGTCCAAGAATAGTATTTGGAGGTTCTTTTTTTTTTTTTTTTTAAATAAGTCTGCATGATAATTATAATTTAGACATAAATAATAAATACACAAAATACATTTCCAGTTTCAGTTGTGTTGACTAATTTATCCCAACTCCTCAGTTTGCAGGAGCAAACTATTTTATACTGTTTTAGACTGGTCATAAAAAAAGGACTTTTGGGGGCCCTGTGAATTATGTAGTATGCAAAGACTCTTTCTGCAAATGTAGGCGGCTATAGAACATTTTAAAAGACTCCTTTGTGTGAGACAGAGGATTGTGATTTCTGACCTTTTCTCCGATAACAGGTTCAACAACAAAAGCACACAGTCAAAACTGTGATAGTGATTGTCTATATAAGATCCCTAGGACACTGTTTATTTTTAGAAGTTAAAAGACAGCATCAGGTTAGTCACTTGTAAAGAGAATAATAAAATTTAACTAAGAGCTACAGGATTTATATTATTTTTAATGTGCAGTGCTTGACATAAGTAAAGTTCATGTTAATCAACTTAATGGTGTATGATTTTTTCATATGGTTCTGTGGGAAGTAGTTTTTCTGTCTTGAAGTTAAGATTCAGTGTTTTGGTTATTTCCCTTCAGAGTCTCGATGATATATAAAGCTCTACCTTCCTTCTCCGCTGCCTAATAAATACTATTTAAGTAGAAATACTTTATTTTATTCCTATTTCTTTATTTTTATTTTCTCATTTTACCATATTTACATTTGCAGAACACACACACACAAAAATTAGAAAGTACATATACCATTCAAATGGGTAAAAAAGGCAATGAAACAATTTTATAATGATATTGATTTTTTTTTTTTAAAGTAAAAATCCTTTTTACAATCACAGGATCATAGAATCAAAGAATTGTTTGGGTTGGAAGGGACCTTAAAGATCATTTTGTTCCAACCCCTGTGCCATGGGCAGGGACACCTCCCACTAGACCAGGTTGCTCAGAGCCTCATCCAGCCCAGATCTGAATGCATCCTGTGATGGAGCATCCACAAGTTCCCTGGGCAACCTGTGCCAGCATCTCGTCACCCTCAGAGTGAAAAATTTTCTTCTTATTTCCAATGTAAATCTGTCCTGTTCCAGTTTCAAACTATTACCCCTTGTCCTATCGCTACAGGTCTTTGTAAAAAGTCCCTCCCCAGCTTTCCTGTAGGTGCCCTTCAGGTGATGGAAAGCTGCAATAAGGTCCTTCTGGAACCTTCTCCAGGCTGAACAAGACCAACTCCTACCCTTGCGCAGACTACAATTATCCATTACTGACCTTCCAGATAGGCAGGGATGACCTTGAAAGAAGAAAACTGAGGGCTGTCAAGAGAGACTTTAGGGCCTTGGATCAACTGGTCAAGGGAGTGGGAGCACAGGTGGTATTCTCTTCTATCCCTTCAGTCTTGGGGATGAACCCAGAAAGACTGAGGAGGATCAACTACATCAATTCATGGCTTCGTACCTGATGCCACCAAGCAGGACTTTGGGGTTTTTCACCACAGGTCAATTTACATGAGGCCAGGCCTGCTGGCTGCAGATGGGGTGCATCTTTCTCAAAGGGGGAGATGGATTTTATCACAAGAATTGTCTGGGCTCATTGACTGAGCTTTAAACTAGATTCAGAGGGGGAAAGAGGAAAAACCTGGCTCGCTGGAAACAAGCCTGGGACATTTGTGGGACAGTGTGCTAGCTCTACTGCTGTTTCAGGGGAAGTAGGAGACAATGAGCCATGTGATGGGGAAGATACAAGAGCTATTAATGAGCTTGGACTCACAGTAGAACCTGGGAATGATCAAGCAGATGAGAAGGAGGAGGGGGATAATGATACCATCAGTCCTTCATGTCACAAGATGAGGGATGACACACCAGGCTTGGAGGGATGGAGGGCTAGTAAGGAACTTCAGCCTGTTACCCTGCAGCATGCTGGGGACACAGCAGCACAGCCAAAATCTCACAGAGATGAGCCAGGGTCTCATGTGATACTAACAGTCAATAGGGAAACATCAGGGAAACACCTCAAGGAATTAATGGGTGTTTCTCCGGAAAGGGGACACAGCCAACTGCCCAGCTGAAGGGCCTCTACATGAATGCACGCATCATGGGCAACAAACAGGAAGAGTTGGAAGCTACTGTGCTACTGGAAAGCTGTGACATAGTGGCCGTTACTGAAACCTGGTGGGACGAATCCTATGACTGGAGTGTGGCTAGAGATGGCTACAAGCTATTCAGAATGGACGGGGTTGGGAAGGAGGGGTGGAGGTGTTGCCCTCTATGTTAAGAAATTGATTGAATGTGAAGAGATTTCCCTAAAGAATAGCTACAAGCAAGTCAAAAGCCTATGGGTAGGAATTAGAGACCAAGGTAGCAAGGGGAACCTTGCGGTCGGAGTCCACTATAGGCCTCCTGATCAAGGGGAGGCTATTGATGAAGCATTCCTACTCAGCTACAGGAGGTATCGCACTCACAGGCTCTTGTCCTGATGGGGGACTTCAATCACCCCAACATTTGCTGGAAAAGTAACATGGCCAGCTGTAGGCAGTCAAGGAGGCTCCTGGACTGCCTTGATGATAACTTCCTGGGACAAGAAAGAGACAGCCCTACCCGAGGGAATGCAATACTGGATCTACTGGTCACCAATACAGGTGAGCTTGTCAAGGACCTCAAGATTGGAGGCAGCCTGGGCAGCAGTGACCATGCACTGGTGGAATTTGCATTACTAAGGGTCACAAATCAGTCAAGGAGTAAAGTCAGGACCCTGAATTTCAGAAAGGCAAACTTCCAGCTCTTCAAGGAGTTAATTAATAAGACACCCTGTGAAACAGTCCTCAGGGACAAGGGAGCAGAACAAAGCTGGCAGATCTTTAAAAACACTTTTCATAGAATACAAGAGCTCTTGATCCCTAGGTGTAAGAAATCAAGCAAGAAAGGGAAGAGACCAGCATGGCTGAATCACGACCTGCTGGTCAAGCTAAAAAGTAAGAATGATCTACACAGGCAGTGTAAACAGGGAGGGGTATCCTGGGAAGAGTACAGAGATGCTGCCTGATTGTGTAGGTATAAGGTCAGGAAGGCCAAGGCACGGTTGGAGCTGAACTTGGCAATGGATGAAAAAATTAACAAGAAGGGCTTCTACAGGGACATCAATGAAAAAAGGAAGGTGAAAGAAAACATAACCCCCCTGAAGAACAAGAACAGGGAGCTAGTAGCAACAGATGAAGAGAAGGCTGAGGTTATCAATGTTTTTTTTAATCATTCTTCACTAGCAACCTCTTTCCCAACACCTTCCAAGTAAAAAAACTAGAAGACAGGAATCAAGGTGTGGCCCTCCTCTGGACCTGCTCCAATAGGTCCATGTCCTTCTGCTGGGGGCTCCAGAGCTGGACTCAGTACACCAAGTGGGGTCTCAGTGAATTCTAGTTTAAACAAATCCATCCTTGGTGAGGAAAACAAAGTAGGGTTTTTTTTTTTTCCGTTTTCCAGATAATCTCCCAGTTGCTCTATTTATCAATTTATATTTCCACATATGCTAGCAATGAACTCACAAGTTCTAAAATTACATCATAGAATTCTCATGGTTTATTTTTTAAATTAATGGACATCGTGGGGTTTTAGCTTGTACCTTGAAAAAAACATAACCTTTTTCTTTGAGCTTCATTATCTTTTTTCACATGAACAGCACAATGAAAAGGGTTTATCAACTTCATGTTGGTCTTACAAAGTACTTAGTTTGTACTATTTGAAACTGTAAACTAAATTATTTTGGAGGAGATTTAAAATGGGTATCATCTACATATAAATTGGTTTTAGAACCAAAGGGGGCCTCCAGTCAGTATACATTATAAGATTCTATCACATTGTCTAATGGATTAGATTTTATTAAGTACTATAAAACAGCATGAGATGTTCTCAATAGAAAGCAAATTGAACTGAAACAGATAATTAATTACTGCAACTCTTACATTTTTTTCAGCACAGTGTATACACAAAGGCATTTGTTATATGTATGTATATTGTATATTGCATCATAAACCTGTCAACATAAACTTTTGCATACCTAAAACAATCAATATGCTCTTCATTCAAAGTTTTAACATTTTTGAAATGCAAAATCTGGTTTACATACACAGAATCACTTTGCCCTGTTAGAACTAATGAACTACTTAACAATTTCCATACTAAAATGCTTTTCTATAGTTAATAAAATTGTCACAGAGACGTATCCAATAGTTCTCAAAAATCTTCTAATTAGTTCCTAATGAAGAATGTCCAATGTATTGGAAAATGGTGCTATTAAAACCGGCCAAAATTGTATGCTGAGAATCCTTGGGGAAGGATCCCTGAGAATCCAGATCTTATTTTACTGATATCAAGAAAAGCTGTCATATGTCTTTTATCTTATCTAGAAAATTTTTGTTTAAGGTTTTGGAAAGAAGATTCCTATATTCTACCTAATACTAATCCACACCGTCTCTGAAAAAGAAGTCTGAAATCTGGAAGATAGCTAACTTGTAACAATTTTTTTTTATTAAAAGATTATTATCTTTTATTATTTGGATGGCTTAAAAAAAAAAAAAAATTGTTAGAGAACTTTCTAATGAGATCCCAAGCTACTGAAAAGTTCAGCGATTCAGATATGAGATTCTTACAGCTTGGAAATAGGGCATATTCTTCTATGGAGAGGGCACAGACTTCTTTCTGAGGTAAAGAATTGGGATACAAAATAGCAGTCAAGTAACTCTCCCAATTTCACATCTGCTCCAGAAATGACCGGAGACAAAACAAATAGAAGACATTAAGGCTGTTATACCCGTAACAGAAACAAGTAATCTATGAGAATATTAAAATGTTGGTTTGTGCTGTATCTCTTTTAAGCACAACGTAATTATACAACCTGTGCAAACGAAATTTATACTGGTCAAAAAGTTACTATATATATATATTCATCAGTCATGTGTGTAGTGTCCTAAGGGAACTGCAAACTGATTAATGTATTCAAGCCTTATATAAGGCAACAGTTTTCCACATGCCCTATTTAAACCAATTCCTTTCTGTACCAGCTTATGGTGCATAATGTCGTCTTCTGTATTCATTTTGTTGAATTGTAGCCTTCTCAAATATCACAAATTATTTAAAGATCTCAGAGGAAGACGTCTTTTTTTAAAACAAGTAATGCAAGCAATACATTGACTGGAACTCCATCCAGTGGAGCAGTATCACCTCTTCACTCGTAGCCATCTTTCTGTGAGTTTTTTTCACAAGACTTGTTATATAAATAACTATATCATGTTATCTCATATCTTATTGGGAAAACTATATGCACACATTGCATTTGCCTTAAGTCCAGTAGTTTATATTTATATTTAAAAGATTTCTTTGGCTTCTTTCTTTTCCTTATGTGGATTTTTTAAAATCAGTTTCAGTTGCGAGTGAACAGGTATGAACTGCTACAATTACAATGAACTACTGCAGTCATGATTCCCTACCATGTTCCCATTTCCTTTTGCATGATTTGTTTCTTACTGTTTCTATGCTCCATTAGCAAAAGAAAAAAGTATATCGTTCCACTAAACCCAGCTGTTATACCTGAAATACCACAGATAGAAAATCTTAAAATTGGGTAAATGATTTTCTTTTTGCTATGATAGAAATGGTCTTCCACCAGGCTTAGAATTTTCCTTCCTCAGACAGGATCTCCTCTTATTGGACTAATGTACATTATTGACATTCAAATAAAGACTGACAGATGTGTCTTTGCTTTATATCAACCTTGAATGTCATCTCATTTCCACAATGATAATAGAAGCCATGTATTCAGATAGAAAATTCTCAGTGGATCAGACTTTTTACGTTGCAACAAAATTAGCTGGGGTTCAAATAAAAATATTTCCCTTGTTGTCTGTAAAAACTGTTACACATCTTTAATTAATAGATCAGGAAAGCTTTGTTGTCCTTTTTCTCTAAACATAAAAGTCAGGAGGCAGTTAGCATTCTTTGAGTCAAATCTGTTCATGACACACATTCTTTATATATCTTGCTATAAAACAATAGCTGTATTTATGAGGAACTTATAAAGTTTTATGTCACCACCTTAAATATAGCAGCACTGTGAAAAATGATGTTTCATATTTTTCTACAATAAACCTTTTTTTTTATTTTTTCTACTGTGTTAGAGAGTATGTATATAAACATACACACAAACATTAAAACTATGAAGGGACAATAGTAAAACAGGAAATACGAGGAAAAAATTGAATGGAAGTTTACTAATGTATATGAAAATGAAGAAAAAGGTGGTACTAGTAGTAAGTTAAACATGGAGAAAAAAACTTATTTTCATTGGATGTCCATGATATTGTGAACTTTTCTGTAGCTCTAAGAGACCCTTATCCTGGCTTAACACTGAATTTTGAAAGATGTTCTAAATTCAAAGAACAAGGTCTCTTTTATAAGAGTTGATCTACAGCAGCTGGAGGCAGTTTATAATATAACTTTTTGTCATGTAAAGTAGAAGGCATTTAAGAATACATTTCAGAGTCTCTAGTAGAACAGCTCTATAGAAGATATCTCCCTTGTTCTAAAATTCTTTACAATATTGAAAGGTTAGAACTCTTCCTTATATGGTAAATTATACCTGAGTGCCTAGTTAATTAACCTCTTTTTACTATGACCTGTGCTTTCTCAAATTGCAAAAAGCTTGGAATTATTTACTGCTTTAAATTATTCATAGATGCCTTTACTGAATAGTACTTGATTTGTACATTGTTTGGAATAACAAATTGCTAATATGGAAATGCTGAACTTCTTCACTTTGTGTACTTGGGGCTTTAGCCCTTTTTCATTTTCAGTGAAAGTAAAGCTGTTAGTTCCACATCAGTTTAATTTTTCGCTGCTTTTTCAATGATCTCCCCGTAGCTAAATTATTATCTTGGTTTTGGAGAAGAGTTATTGAAACTAAGAATACAGTCCCAGTTAACTTGGTTCTTATGGAAACATGTAATCTGCATGAATTATGTAACATGTTCATGGTAATCTGTGAGACAGTTTTCCCCTAAGCATAAAGAAAACTCAGAGCGAGCTTGTTAAGTTTTCATTTTTGGATCTATTACAAGCAAACCATATTACTTCACTACTTCAGTGCTTTTCAAAAGTTCTAGTGCTGTGTACAGGGAAAACATGTTCAATGTATAACCGTAAACAATATAGAAAAAGGCCCCTTCTCTGGTGATTGTGCCAGCTGGCAGATTTTGGCTGTGACTATAGGATTAAACTGTACCAGCCTCTGAAATAACAAAAATAAATTCAACCTTTTGTGAGTGATCTCTGACCTACAATAACCCTCCAAACTTGGCCATGCTTTGTCTGGGAGGGTGTCCCCTGACACTACCCAAAACATGCCAGATTTCTATTGTTACACTTGCAACATAAGTTTAGCAGCACAGCCATCTAAGCAGTGGTGCCCAGGCCCTACCACCACTTAGGGTACTGCTCTAGACATATAGCCACATGTATTTGACCAAACAGATAAAGCTATGAAAGGGTCATAGGTTAGGACAGCATGTTACGAGAGTGTTAATAACAAGGCACAACTTCAGGGACTTTGGCAGGATGTAATCCTACTGGCTTTTACAAGTATGATTATATTCCACCTGAAACCAGTTGATACAAGAAATACGTCTTATAAATTTCTTGGATTAATTTCATTTAAATCATCATTTGAGATGCATTGGTTTATTCTTCCCTATTTTTAAAGATTTTTTAAACTTTATTACCGCTTTGTTTTTCTCTTCTTCTAACCTTTCTTACTGCTTTTTTTTTTTCCCTCTTTTGCTGCATGCCAATACTGAGTGTTCATTAGTATAAATGAGCCATTTTTAACGCTGTGTCTTTCATTCAAGAATGTGTTTAAAAGAAAACAGCTACAAAGACTGTGCGAGCCTTTATCTTGAAGGTTTTACTCAAAAAGAATCTCCCTTCCCCTGTAAAAATGAAAAGCAAACATCTTACTTATGATAGTAAACTCTGAAATACAAATAAATCATAATAACTGTAAACTTCATGAAGTTATTTTATGAAATGTTACTGTAAAAAAAACCAAGGATGGCAGAGTTAATTATTAAATAGAATATAATAAAATAAGAACAAATTTTTATTCATGCTTCCCCACATATCTGATATACAACAAATAATGTGTGAATTTTTTCTTTTTTTTTTGAAAGTGATAATTATGACTGATATTAGACTATGATAACATTCAGCATGAGAAATTAAGTAGAAAGTTTTATGTAATTTTAACCTTTATATATGATTTCTGAATTAAAACACTGTCATAAGGAATTTTATCCTCACATGAGAAATTTTATTTAGAATTACATGAATGAAAATCAAGCTGAAATGATGCTATTCTCATAACTCATAGATTTATAAATTTTTGAAATAATGTAAAAAATAAAATTTCAGGGTCAAAAAACCCTGCACCATGGCATAAGTTTCAATACAATGAGAGCTTTAATCATAATATACGATAAGGCCTTTGTAATGTTATAACTTGAGATAAACTGATAAAATCTTGTCCATACATTTGTTAGATTTAATTTCTTGCATGTTGCAAGAAAGATTTCTTTTCTCACATTCTACTTTTGTTGGTTAACATCAAGCAGGAAATACACTTGAATTGTTTCATGTGGGAAGTAAATTTGCAGTATGAAATTTTGCTTAAAAAAAAAAAAAAGTGTCAAACCACAAATTGTGTCAGACCATTGGACTTGAAAGGTTATAAAGTGCAGTTCAAACTGCTACAGGTGCTTTCTAGTGCAATGTTAGGATGAAGTTGTGTAACTCTGTGGTAATGGAAATTGCTGAAGTATCTCCCCCTGATGATTCTTGATTCTTATAATGATGATTTAAGTCATATTGTAAAAGATCTATTTTTTCTGATTATTTTAGCCTGTTTCTTCTACCTTTCTACATACTTAAAGAAAATTATGTTCCCTTTCTGACTGAAATTTTTGCTTTATTCTGTCAACACAACAAATACATTTTAAAATTCCATTTTGCACTCAACATTTCCAATAAAACAATGTAAAATAACAGTTTTTCTATTTGTACACAATTACAAAAAAAGTTGAAATGCCATTGAATAAAACAAATTGCTTAGCTTCAGATTTGAGCTAGGTTTCTTTTAGCCTGATTAAAGAAAGAATACAAAATGAAAAATTAGTATTTTGACTTGCTAAATTTCCTTCCACATAAATAATCAAATGATACGGATTAATGAAGGGTATGTTTTGGCAACAGATATCATACCTCCCCTCCCCCCCCATTATATGCATAGCTCTAATTAGAATAAACAAACTGTGGAACATTGAAACTTGAAAATATGAAACCAATTAGAATTTTATTTCAATATTCAAGTGAATGAATATAATTTTCTAATTTACTCTCAACATACTGACTTTGACATTTAATTTAGTGATTAGTTATAAAATTATATTAAATACATATTGTTGGAGGATTTGTGGGAGTTTTGAACAACGCTAAGTATTCTATAGTTTCTATTCTCTAGTATTCTATAGTATTCTATAGTTTCTGTTCTATAGTTTGCTTTGATGAAGGCGATAAGGAGTGATTGTCATTTTACATGTGTTTATTACATTATATTGTAGTCTTTAGATCAGCAGAACCAATACCATATTCAACATTAGCAGTCATATTTAAAGTTGAGTCTTATTTGAGGTTTGCTGTTTGTCAAATCCAGCCGGAAAGAATTGTAAAAATTGTTCAGATATTGTCTCACTGAGAATAATACTGTTTTGAATAACTCTAATTGTCCATGTGTATGGGTATGTTTGGAGGAGTGATTGAGAAATGGAAAAAAAAAAAAAGTTAAAACTTCCCATAGACTGAGTTTCTTCCTGATGTCTTCACTTGAATGGCATATGGAAACAAAATGCACAAATTACTAAAACATAGTACAGCATAGTACTGCTCTAATGGAGCCTTATAACTTCTACAACTCTTAGTGTCTCAGCTAAGCTGATAAACTCCAGCAGAACAGTGGGACTTATAAATTCCTTGATATCTGCAAGGTTTTTCAACACATCTTTCATCCTGGATAGTTTTCAGGCTGATTATCAGTGCATGTAAAAGACACTCCAATTCTCCAGCTTCCGAAGAAATAATAGGTGCTCTTTATAAACTGTGTATCTATTGTAGTCTATCTGAATCAGTCATCAGAATATTGGTCAACTCTAAAGGTTTTCTGGTATTTCAAACATTTCTGGGTGTTCATATAGACTTACAGACTTATCAGTTGGACAATATTCTCTGACAGGAAGTTTTTTGTCCAGATTAAATACATCATATTTTTTGTAGCACATATGAATTGTTTGAAATTTCCTCTTTAATATATGTTTCTTTTTCTTCAGTGAAACTCATTTATATTCTATACAACCATTGTATTTAGGATGTTAAGCTTCACTGGCAATAGGCTGGCACAGTTTGGTGCAGCCAAACATTAAAAACACAGCCAATTGCCAGATTAACTGTTAAAAAAGCTTTTTCAGCCAACACATTCTTTACCTCTGCTGATTTTAATCCTGGGGGCTGAAGAAATTTGTCTCCATGCATAGTTCTTTATACAGATACAAAAGACTGAACTAGACTTGTTTAATACCCACATTCATGGATGTCTCATACTTTGTGAATAGTAGGATTCAGCCACATGTAAATTTATAAACCACTAAAACGAATCTTTGTTGTTCTACATATTGCAGACATAAAATAGCATATAGCAACTAATGACATGTACCAAGTTTCCCTAGATTTTTTTAAAAAACAATGTTCAAATGCAATACAGACTTCTTTTGCATTTGTGCACCTGTGTCTTAGTTCTCAGTAGGAATTTTGACTTTTTTTCAAAGCTTTTAAAAATAGGTATGGAGCCACATAGGCATGAGCATACACAAGATTCTTACAAGTTAATAAACTTTATTTCTCTAATTATTTTTCCAACATATAATAACTAAATATCCTCATCTTACCAGAGTTATCTTTATAATAAACAAACTATACTCTTCTTCTTTTGTATGATATTTTTCCTTTAAAGTTTCTTGTGTTATTAACATGCACACACACCCACATACATACTTGGGTATGTACTTATTTACTGCACTACTTATTGTGAGTCTCACAAGCTAAAGAAGGAGCAGTCACTGACCATGATAACTTCTTGATTTTAGTTTGGTAATATATCCTAATTCAAATTTTTATAACTTACTCTTGCTGCTTCATTTCTCTGAGGTATTCCAGTTTCTCCTGGCAGTCTATGAAAACTTTCTGAAGCAATGCACTATTGTCACACTCACGTGTCTGTGATTCATCAGATATCAGCCTCATTGAAAGTCTCTTGAGATCTTCATCTTACTCTTTTCTAGTCAAAAATGGGCTTTGAGGAATGTTTTGGCTCAGTTAGCTTTCAGTGAGAGGATATTCAATGTGTTCTTCAAGATTTAATACAGGTACTAACATAGGACTTCACTCCCCCACTTTCCCAGAGGAGTCTCCCTTATGAGAAAATCTAATTTTCATTGACATCTCAAGTGGTTTAGTTCAAAAAACTGTGTTGTTAGTGTTTAGGAATTTCACAGTCCCTGGAGCAGTCAATGCAGATTTAAAACAACCCAGATGATGCTTTGTGACAATGTCTGTAAATAACCTCCTGCTTGTCTTTTTCATCAAGATATTTGAAGCCCTTGCTTTTTGTGGACTGTATGCAATTTGGGAAAAGGACAACACTCCTTTTTTATGTATGTAATGTCTCAAGGAGGGAGTTGGAGTTTCTGACTTAGACAGTTAAAATAAATATTCAGGCATAAATAAGGAAATAACTTTAAGTTATATTATTTCCTTATACATACATTGTATAAATATATACACATACATGCACATATATAATGTATTTGTTAAGTGACTGGGACAAGTTTTTTCACCCACATAGAGAAAAATTCAACTTGTTTCTGAAGATGTTTTGAAGGAGGTGCTGTTTGTAATTGAACCGTGAAAAAATAAATATTCCCTCATCTTGTTCATTTTGTGTGGGAGATATAAAAGGGAAAAAAAAATGTCTTCAGAGTGGAAGAATGCATATTCTAATACACATCCTTATTTTTCTTCTCAGATAAAGAGATGGTCTTTACAATTTACACTTGTAGTATTTTCTCTAATGAATACTTTTAAAATAAATTAGGAATGCAAAATGATGAAGAAAACTTAGTCATGTAATTTTAATAGGAGCTCAACTTTCAACAATACATACCCATTTTGCTATTAGTCTATTTCCATTTTTAAAAATGAAAGGGTGTTGAAAATATCATTTCTGCTTGTGAGACTATATCAGATATATTCTCCACACTATCAGGAATAGTGTGGCCAGCAGGTCTAACGTAAAACTGCAGTTAAATTGAAATTATCATAAATCTGTTACATAATAAAAGCATTATCACTATAGTATAAATAATTAAACTGATAAACAAAAGTGATTGGGTAACCAAGTATATATGAACATTTATATCTTAGAACAAAGGATCAGGGTATCCAATGGAGAGAGGCAGTTGCCTAAATTGGACAGACTAGATCATCTAGTAATATAATTACTAGGATGTTGTCTCCCCCTGTACTTGGCACTGGTGAGGCCTCACCTCGAGTACTGTGTGCAGTTCTGGGCCCCTCACTTCAAGAAGGATAT